>CAEFZY010077749.1:0-31732 GCA_903066815.1 Brachyrhaphis roseni
TTTCAAGATGACATGTCTGTTCTTGGTGTTGGATTTTATCAAATAAATTTCCCTCAAAAATGCGACTTATACTCCGGTGCTACTTATATATGTATTTTTCTTCTTTATTATGCATTTTATGGCTGGTGTGACTTATACTCCGGAGCGACTTATAGTCCGGAAAATACGGTATATTGTTTGTCTTTTAAGTAAAGCCCATCTCATTTCCTTTGTGAAACAGGCATTCTTGGTCACAAGAAAATAATCTGAAGTCTAAACACACTTTTGGTGCGAATAATGTTCGGCTTAACTTTAGACTGGTAAAATCCCCTGAACTTTTTCAATATCTTTTCTCAATTTACAGAACCCAATACCTTGTTATCTTGCTTCTTCAAATGGATTAAACTTTTGCCTCTGTTGCATGTTGACTCTAAAACAGAGAGGTTCCTAGAAAGTGGACCTATACTCCTATGTTTTTTTGACAGTTCAGTTTTTTATAAAGTGTTGCTTCAGGAATTATCCTTGTCATTACAAGATGAAATATGTTTCATCTCATATGTAAAGTGCTCGATGAAGGAGCCAATGACATATACTGTCCTTGGAATTGTGACTAAGCAAGGTAACCTGTTCTCCATTGCAGAGTTCTCTCCATGGCTTCATGTTAGTAGAGAAGGGCATTCCAATTATTAAACATACATGATCACGGCTTGGACATCTTTAAGGGAATAATTATATTAGTGTGTCACAGAGTCATGTGACAAAGATGGAAATTCCAGTTCAACTTCTCAGTGAATGAAACCATATTTCACTTCCCAGCTGGCTGCTGATAAGATAATCTTTTCTATAAAGTATTCAGAATTGTTCACTTCTAAACACTCATTTCATTGTGTCAAAACTAGGCTTAACTGAGGATCTATTAAACTGACTTGGTGTTATGTGGGTCACAGACTGATGGGGTGGGGAGAGTTGACAAGACCATGCCAACTTTTTATTGATGATTCCCAAACAAATAAAATCTTAATGAGATCTTTTGATGAATTTTTCCAACTCTAACAGGATTAGCAGTCATGCTGTAACACGATGAGTTGCCACTCAACATGCACTGGATGTCTTGTTTGCAAGTCATTATTGAAAAAAATATATTAATCTTACCCCAGACTTGCATTATTAGGAGCAGAATAATTGAAAATATTCATATGTAGCAGTGTAATTTTCATCTGCATAATCGCCTGTGTTGATTACTGTGATCCTAGCCACATGCAAGGATAAGGCTAGTTTTAACCGTAAAAGGATTTATCATGTTGGATTAGCGCAAAGGCAGGGATCTGTGGCAAATTACAAAAACATCTACTAATATTTCTTCATTTGCTGTAAATTAAAGCACAAGGATTTTTCCCACTAATGCAATGAGGGTGCAATGAAAAGTTAGTTTGGTGTTAGTCGGTCAAAGTGAAACAATGCTTTAATCCCTGGTTTTAATTTGCTTTCCAATTCACAAATTAGTTACAGGAAAGAAAGAAGGATAATGCATTATAAATGTGTTGTCATGCATTTGTAGGCAACCACTTGTTTGGACAATGGGAGAAAAATGCATTTTTGTCTGCATTTTACAGGCTTTCCTTCTCAGTAAAACTGCAGCAAAGGCTTTCCTGAACAAGGGGCAACTATCAAATGTTATATCTTTTCTTTAAATTAAGTAAACTTAGTCCTCCCAGGTCCATAAATCCAGCGCTGAGAACTGAAAGAGAGTGCCTTTTCTTCCCCTCTGCTCCCCTCTGGTCAGTGGATTTACCACAGGAGTAATAACTGTCAGGCCAAATGCCTGGTAAAGTGGCGGACAGGAGCGAGTGGAGGGGGAGTATTTATCACGATATTGACTTTGTGACTGCCGTGTCGTGAACTCTTTTGTCATAAACCGGAGCAGTGCTGCGGATCGATCCGAGGAAAACTGCTGTCAGCTCGACTCCCAGCGAGCATTGCTTTTCCTACAGCCACTTAGAGGGCTGATAAATGCCCCGGTTCCTCCTGCCCCCCTGTGCCTGCTGCTGCAAGGAGAGCATGGTCAGGAAACCTTAACACACACAGTGTGTGTGGATCCTCTTGCATCCACACACACTGCACAAACACATCAAGAGAGAGTGAAAAACAATGTGCCGATTCTGCATTGTTGAAAAAAACAAGAAAGCAGTACAGAGCTGGATCTGAAAAACATACAGAGGCAGTTAATGATCTAGCACTGCATTCTAAAGAAACTCAGAGTCCTTAAATTTTGTAGTGTTACATTTTTTTTATTTACTTTATTTAAAGGGTGAGCACTTGTGTTTAAGTCTGAATTAAATTTAAAATATAACTTGTTGCTTTTTATTTTCACTGAGGCTGAAGAAATCAACCACCAAACTTACCAGTAAAAAAACATCTAACAACTCTAATTTCAAATTAATTTCATGACAAAATTATATATGTTTTTTGAGGTCAACAAAAATGCATTGTCCTTCTCATGCTAGAGGACTAAATTTTGTATTCTTCATGTGATGATCCATAAAATGTTTGATTGGCTTAGTAGTTATGTAAGTAGGTGGAAGGTTTTGATACTTTAATTTTTAAAAAAGAAGAAATTAAAACAATACTTTTTTTCCACTATGTATGTTCTTAGCCCATCACACACCGGTATAAATAGAGTAGAGACTGACTGTTGAACACAAAAATGTTAGAACATGTCAAATACTGTCTGATGAAAAAGTTCAGCTAATATGAAGACTTACCTTAAGCCCCTGGAGTGTAACTCTGTAACTGTAACTATTATCTTTACTGGAAGACTTAACTGCTGAGTTGACATTGTGTCCTCTCTCAGCCGACATGTCTCTGGATTTTGGGACTTTACTTGAGGTCATGACTGGACTTCCAAACCTAACTTGGACACTTGACTTTGAAGCTTGACCTGATACCTAACTCGAGTTCTTGGGGACTCAACTTAACATTGGGACTTAACTTGGATATTTGACTTTATTACTTGACTTGCGGGTCTAACTCTACCACTGGTTGAAGTTGGATACTTGAACTAGGAGTTTACTTAACTTAGAAGCTCAACATGTTGTTTTGACTTGAGAACTTAAAATGATTTGGAAACTGAATCTGAAACTTTGTGAATGAGGAAGATCTGGTGACTCAATTGAGAGACCTAGCTTGGGAATTTGACTTTATGCTTTATTTGGTGTGTTGTAATTTTTTAGACAATTTAGAAACTGGATCTGATTGATGTGACTTTGATTCTTGTGGCACAGACTTGAACTGTTGACTTTGTATGACTTAATCACTTAAGAAACTTTACTTGTTTTAGAAAACGTGACATCTTGGCAAGCTGGCCTCAGGAATTGAGTTGACTAGGGGATCTGATTCCAAGTCAAGACCCCTGATTTAAGAGGTGTACCTGGAACTTGGGGAAATGAACGTGAGACCTACAGGCCATACAAGGGGTATTCAACTCCAGTCCTTGACGGCTGATGTCTTGAAACTTTTGGACATGTCTCTGCTTCAACACACAGTCAAATAATTAGGTCATTACACTGGAGAACTTGACTGCATATTGAGAAGGTCACCCAGGCATTTAATTCAGGTCTATTGGACCAGGAACACATAAGTTCCAGGACACCAACTTTTGAGAATTGAAGTTGAAAACCCCTGGTCTATTCCATTGCAGTTACTCTCAAATTTTTGTTGTTACCCTTTTTATGTAAAACATGAAGCTTTCTTTCATTTCCTCCAATTGTTTTATTTTTCATATCATTGTTTCCATTAAACTTTTTCCATTTGTTTCTCTTTTCAATTAATCTTAATCATGTCCCAAAAACACATTATTTCTATTTCATAAAAGAAAATTAATCTTCTTGCACTTACAATGAATTGGTGAACTTCAGTCATTTTCTTTTTTAAGTTCCCCTTGGATGTTTTCCTTGTTTTATTCCCCACATGCCTAACAGTTGTTTTCTCTCCTTTCTCTTCTTCTGTTGTAGCTCTTTGCTTGAGATGAATGGAAAATCAATATCGTCTGTGCTGACATCCACAAGCTGACCGAGTGTGAAACACACACTGGTGATGGATGACAGAACCACTGTTTGTGTGTGTGGGTTCCTTCATGAGGCTGAGCAAACACTGAGTCCTTGAATGTGACCTCTGTGACTCTCTCTGGGTCATGGTTGGAGGGGTCAGAGATACAGAGGAGGGGGGGGGGGGGGGCGGGTCGAAATGGCTCCCCTGGGTGTCTGGAAAGGGTCACATCACAAGCATGGCCTTTGACTTTTCCCCCTGGCAGTTCAGATGGGTGGAGGAACGTGGGGATGGATTGACTTCACTGAGTTTAAGTCTCCTTGTCTTACACATGGGGTGAATGCAACATGGTTAATTTCTGGAACTGAAACTAAAGAACCAACTGTTGCATGGAACCTAATTTTAATGGGATTTCTCAGGAGCAAGCCCAAGCAGGACAGCTATGATCTCATATCATTAATAGTTGGTAGAACCAAGGGGGTTGTTAAATGCTTTAGGAAATCTTTGTCAAGATCCAGAGTTTGGAGTGGCATTCATGAATGTCTTGCTGAGACACATTACCACTTTTTGGGCTATGGGATGAGTTGGAGTTGTATCAGTGCCCTTGACAAAGTTCATATCTTCTTATGTCATGGCAACATTAACACAGAAATGTCGAGATCCTAGAGGAACATATGGTGTCTTTAAAAGCACATCTTTTCAAGGGATGTCCATGCATTTTTCTCTGAGGCAATGGAAAACTGCATATTGCACCTATCCCAAAGGCACAGCTGAGGAAGAAGAGTGTTTCATGCAGACAGGCTCCTCAAGAGATTTTCCTTTATCATATATCAGCCTTTGAGAAATGTTCTGCCTGGAATCACTAAATATATAATGTAAAAGATATTGCAGGAACATTCCCTTTCAACAGTGATTTGACATATAAAGTATATTGACATAAATACATTGTATTTCAGGATGGAACACAATAACCAGAATCCAGTAAAGAAAACTGAAGTGAACCTGACTCTCGGGTGTATCTAAAACTCTCACAATGACCCTCATGTTGAGAAACAATACAGAAGTCATGGATCACATCTTCAAAGCTTGTCTGATTTATTCTGTAAGCAGTGTTCCAGCATGATTTAACAGGAGACAGAGTGTACATCTTTAGTCCAGTCTCCTACAGAGACTTACAGAGATATCACCACTCCTGGCATGAAAGATGACAACTCTGCCTTTCCACACTTAATCAATGGAGCTGACCTTTGCAGAGGCCTCACGCTGAGTGATTAAGGCCAAGTCCCAACACGGACTGTAGGGATCATGGAAATAAAGCTGTCCAGATGGGGAGAGAGAGGAGGCGACCTCCTGCAGTTTGAAATTCATTGTCACCTCCTTCCATTCTTTTTCACTGTGCAAGGCCTGTTTAAGGTACTCATCCAGGTCACTGTTTTTGCAGAATTGCAGATTAATTATTGTTACAGCAAATACATTATGCTGATTTCTTAATTTTACAGAAATTTTCTACAGATGTAATCTCTAAAGACAAACATTCCAGGACACATTCTACAACTCTGAACTTGCTCATTCATGAGTCGTCACACACTGATACTTTGCTTATAAATGCCCAAATAACTTCCCAAGAATTTTTTGAAGCAAAGAGCAGTATATTTGGTTGTCTTTAGTAAACATCTATGACTTCAGACTATAACTGTTACTTCTGTTTTCCTCTTTATTAGATTTTGCTTGTAAGACCAGATCCTGAATCACCCAATCACATGGGAGACATACATCTAACTGTGGTGAAGATGGTTAGATGAAGTTAAAAGCTAATATTATAAAATGGGAAAAAATGTAGGTGATTTTCAGTGACATGGTTGTTGACGCCAGATGGGCCGGCCTGAGTAGTTTAGAAACTCCCGATCTATTGGAATTCCCCACACAATTGTAAAGTTTAGTAAGAGTAAGAATAGAAAACACTCCAGTCAGTGTAAAACAAACATACCATGTCGATGCCAAAGGTCAGATGAGATGGTGCAAATATGTTTGAGATTAAACAATAACTTAAGCTATTATAGGGAATGTCATCTCTAAGCAAGCAACCGATTGAAGGCTAAAGCAAATGGACTACTCATCAGGCTCAGCTTGGGCTGAGGCTGTATGAATTGGTGGTGGTGTGATAGTATGTTTAAATTTGTTGGCACACTTTTGGTCCAAGAGTGTTCCATTTTCCAGCGGCCTCCCACATTCACCAGAACCCTAGAGAGCACTTTGGGGGTGAGATGGAATGCTGGATCACCGTCATGGATGGGAAATAGACAAATCTGCAGCAAGGGCTTAATGCCAACGGAAAATGTATTTTCATGATCACCAAGTATTGCCTTGGAAACAGCTTTGTGCTTTAGTTAGATTTACTATTGCATATTCTGTTTGTTTTGTATTCCATTTCATCAGTGTCATATAACCAAGGATAAGCCAGTTTTGAGACAAGGTTATCTCAAAGTTTTGTTGCTTGGCTTTACTTATACTAGCTCAAACTTAAAAGAAGTTAGAATTCTATATGTACTGAAAATTAAAGACATGTTGATGATAAAGTTAAACGAAAAATGCACCTCTGTATAAACTCTTAAAGGTTCAAAGGCTTAAATACTCAAGACTGAAGCCTGTTTTTCTTTATCCATCATTGACTCTATATTGGACCCAGCTGATGTTCTAAAATCCTTATTTTAGGAAAAATGAGAAATCAGAAAAAGAAATGGATCAAGTCAGAGGTTTGCAGAAACTAGCAACGGGAAAAAAGCTGCAAGATTGTAATTCACACTTTATTCCTGTTAAACCTCTTGATAATCCTAGAGTGCATTTCCTTGGCCCAGGTCCAAAGCACTCTGTAGCAAACAGACAAAATAAAAAATGGTGGATGAATACCAGCAGAGGAGTGTCACTGGGGTGAGAGATTTATAATGTGAATGGTGCAAAGCTCCTCGTAAATCAGTGCAAAGGGCTTTCAGGTGGGGGATCTGGCATTTATGCAGGAGAGGGAAAAGGACGGGGAAGATGGATTAAAATATGGAGCTATGCAGGTGCATTTTTGGGAATCTACAACTGTGTTTGGATATACAGTACAGTTGTCATGCTGACTGATAACAGATCCACATGGACGAATAAAGAGGATTAAAAGGGAATCTTCTTTCTTTCTCTGCTAGAATCCATTCTGACATGATGAAGAGAACACATCTGATCGACTCATAAATGCGACTGTTAAAAAACAAGATGCGCTTACAAAATCACTAAAAAGACAGAAAGAACTCCATTTTCAAGTGGTAGTTTGGATTTTAAAGTGGGAATAGTCATCTGAAGTTATCAGTAGAAGGTAAGTGGAGGTTCAGTTGGAGTTGATTTAAGCTATTTTCATCTGAAAACAACAAAAATCATCCATGCAGGAAAAATAAACGAGCTCTACGCAAGTAAACACGGGCATGGAGGGCAAGGTTTTCCACACCCACCAAAACTTGTAGAAAGTCTAAAAGAAGTAAGCAGGCTAATTCCTGTGGGCATCAAAATGACATTCCAGATCAGAACATAATCAAACTTTAAAAAAGACATTCATCACTTTGGTGAACAACTGGCTCATCACAGAACACTTTTAAATCCCTATGTAGGATGCTGGTTTGCTAGCTCTCCACGCAAATGCACTTGAAGAGCCAGCTAGCTAGGGAGTTATCATGGCTCCCTTCTTCTGATTGGGTTTACCAAATAGATTGTCCCTTAATCAAGACACAACTAAGTAGTGTCTTGTCTTGGTTTGCCACTGAGTGATGCATTGACTCCCAAGTTTAGTCTTCCAGATGTGATGACAGTCTTCTACACACCCCTTGAAACAGTGTTACCCAAAACCCTTTAGCAACTTTTGAGCTCCATTCTTGGCTACGTTATACTCATTTTCTTGTACTTTGTTCAAACATTTTTCTTTAATCTCTCAATTTTGAACCTAAAAATAATTATCACTATCATGATTTTCAAGCCTGAAAAGTCAAAAACGAAAATTGCAAAATTTGAGAAATAGCTAAAACTTGGCACCGTAAGATTTCCTGTTCATTTGAAGTATGTGATTATTTGGATTATGACACATTGGTAAATATTTATTACATGTCTTTTGTGAAAAACCTCAAACGTTTGATGTATTTTAATCCTTTGACATGCCAATATGGTAGGGGTCAAAGTTTACAGTTGAGGTAGGACACGTTTTAATAATGTTTTTCAGAAGATTGTTTTCCTGAAAGTTAAAATAACCACAACCAACTGTGGTCTTGCCTTAAAGAATATCTGAAGAAAGAAGCATTAAAGCAGTGTAGACCCAGTCTTCTGTGATCACTTCTCTCTCACCGTGCATTAATTTACTGCCTTTACTTCAAGGTCACATACAAAAAGCTTTCTCGGCCAGCTGTAAATACTTGAATAAACAGTCAGACTTTGTTGTGGTCGCAGGCTGGCAGTGCCTTTTTCCTAACATGCTCTCATTAAACTGGAGTGTGCTCCCTGAAAGCTGCTCTTTGGACCTGCTAAATGATGCAGGTGGCTTGCTTTATTATGCAGGAAAATATATTTCTGTCTCCTGTAAATTCTTATTAACACCTGCTAAATATTAAAGTGCTTTTCAGTGCCTGTTTCTGTCTTTGAAGTGTCTGAAAAAGCTTGGTGAAATGTTGCTTTGGGCGGTTCACAGTCCTTTTCAACAGAAAGGCCGCCCTTGAGGTCGTTGTTGCAGAAGAAATCCTCTGCAGTAAAACATCTGTGGAGAATACTTGCACATGTCGTGAAACAAACGAAAACTAAGGACTATTGTTAGCTTCCTTTAAATGGGACAATTATTTTTTGTAAAACATGACTAGCACTCACTATGCTATCCACCATCCCTGGTAAAGATTCATAAAAAATACCTAAGTGTCTCCTGCTTGAGATACTTCCACGCCTCAAAAGTTTCTACGGATACCGATTGTGCAACAAGTGATTTTATTAAAAACTACTAAACTCTGGATTTTTCTAAATTTGCTTAATTGTGCTTGTGCTGCATACACAGTGGTGAAGTTTTTAGCACTTTTGTCTTGCAGTTTGAAGGTCCTGGGTTCAACTTTCAGACTGAAATGTTTCTGAATGAAGCGTGCATGCAGAAACATCACCAGGTATTGCAGCTTCCTCCTACAGTTTAAAACATACCTGCCTAATTAATTGGTCTCTGTAAATTACCCCTTGAAGCAAGTGTGGTGCATTTATGGTTGATTGTTATGTGTGTTTATTGGTTTCACTGTGACGGATTAACACTTTGTTTTCCGTGTGACCATGCTAGAAGGTGATTAGATATCACGCAATAATGGGTGATATATATATTTTTTGTTTTAAACATATCTTTGCTAAGAGAGACAAGAAGTGCAGATATAACCTGTTAATGTT
Source organism: Brachyrhaphis roseni (assembly GCA_903066815.1). Lineage (NCBI taxonomy): Eukaryota > Metazoa > Chordata > Actinopteri > Cyprinodontiformes > Poeciliidae > Brachyrhaphis > Brachyrhaphis roseni. The sequence goes on from CAEFZY010077749.1 coordinate 9,454, forward strand.
TATGTTAATACATTATTGAGATGTTCCTTTTGGGATAGTCAACACATCTCTAAAAACAAAAAGAAAATACCTAAGTATTTCTTATGGCTTTTGGATTTTGTCTGACCATCCCCATGGTGGATGTACACCTGGAGGAAAGCTCCTGCTTCTACTTCCAGCTGATTTAAAGCTGTTTCCATTTATTTTTTTAGTGTCTTGTAGCAACAAAAGAGATAAGTTTTAATGGGATACATTAATGACCTCTTTATGTGAGCATTTCAAGAGGACACGCATCTATCTCTGCTGTATCCCCGATAAGATCTAAATCATAGCCTGGCATCAGTTATCAGCTCTGTGAGGGTGTGCATGTTAGCGTTCATCCTGACCTACCGAGCACAAACAATCTGACCACACAAACAAACTTGTCAGCAGGAAAAATGCTGCTTTTGAACCACAGCCAAAGAAAGCCAAGAGGGATGGATGTGGAAGGAGAATGGATATCTCTCTGCCAGAGAGGGAAAGAGCAACGAGAGGCTAACGCTAATCCACTTATTAAGGCAACAACTGCAAGCCTGAAACCCGTGCCAGATATTAATACCTAATCATGAGTTAATTAAAGGAGGGTTAGTTGGCACCTAATCCGCTGCGATGGGGGGCTGATAGTGGCAGGGAGCGGCAGAGTGTCCTGAGGGGGGTGATGATCGGGTGGGGGGTGGGACGCTGCTTGTGGTTAACACCAGAGATGAGGACTGGAGAGACAATTAAATCCAGGGTGCCAATGCTCCATTCAGTGTTTTAGACTACTTGAAACAGAATAAATTAACAGACGTGGAATTTTCAGGTGTGAAAAATGATTAATGTACCATAAGACCAAGATGTTACTGTTGAAGTGAGAACTGATTTTGAGTGTGACTCATAAAAAGAGAACACACACACATGCACCTCCTCATTAAAACATCCAGCTTTTAAGTGCACTTTGCCTGTGCTTATTGCTTATGAAAGCAATAAAAGTTAGCAATGTCGTGCTGATATTGGATTTAGTAATTGTTTAAAAAAAAAAAACACTAATCAGCTTAAAACACAAACCTTTGAAATGAAGTCGTATTGGTCCGAAGCATGTGAGCAAAATGATCTTGAACAAAAAATGAGTTTAAATCAGTTTTTTTCTAGCATAGTAGGGTGCAATAAAAATATTTTGATTTCATTAGACTAGCTGGCAAAAAAGAAAAACTAGTGTAAGGAAAGGCTTAGGAATGTGGGGTCTAAAATTAAGTTAATGGAAAGTAAAAAGTTAATAGAGGGAGAGGGAGAATATCTACCTGCCAGCAGCCCCATACCAGCCAAGTCACCACAGCCAAACAAGAATACCAGACCAGAGGTAGCTTCCATGGAAAGAAACAAAACATAAAGTTAACAGTTGAAAACAGCAAAATTATAAAAATTGAAGAGTAGCAGAAGACGAAAGTGAAGAAAAGTGGCCAGTTTACCCTCTAACAGACCAAACGTAAAGCAGCATAACCACAGAGATGGCCTTTAAGAATGAGGCATGAAAGAGGCAGAGTTTAAAATACACATAAAAAATGATGGAAATACAGCTAATGTCCACCCTGTGGATGTGCACCAGTATCAGTGAGGTAGGTCTGCGCCTCCTTTGCCACCAGATCCTTAGTTTTTCCAGCATTGATGAGGACATGGTTCTTTTGGCACCAGTCCACAATGTCCCGAGTCCACTGTCTGAGTCACCCCTACCTTCTGCTCTTTCTAATAACCAAAGAAATTATATTAGAAACATTCGCAAAAGTTTTTTACTATTATACATTAAAAAGTGAGTTTGCTGAATGAGAGCACCTTCTATTTAACAGTCAATTTATGAAGAGTTAAGAGTCTGAAATGAAAGGAGGTGGTGAATGGATAGACGGACATTTCTTTTACCTACATTTAAACTATACGATGAGTGTAATGAGTGAAATCCACTGCTGTGAGTATTAAAGAGTTGGGAATGCAAGCTGAGACATAACATATTCACAATTTTACAATTAGACTCTAAACATTAAAAATAAAAGCAATTATCTGAGTAAATAGGAAACAGGCTAATCGCAGAGGCCCTAATGCCTAACTCAAGTAATAAAACAGCAGTTCATAATCCAAGACACACTGCCATGTTGACTCTATCTCACCTTGATATCCACTCTATGATTAAGTGAATGCCATTATAAATAAACTTTGGAAAGCTAACACAAAATGAAAAGCAATAAAACAATTCAAACATAATCCAGGTCTTTAAAACAGACACCTCATTTAGTCACGTGGGTTGAAAGGTTGCACATTTCATGTAAAAAATGCAATTTTTGTTGCAAAGATTGAGAGTTAGTCTGAAACTGATAAATTGATTAAAATAGCACATTTTTGTGCATCTTGCCCATTTCACATCTTTAATATTTAGTAATTTTCTTCTCTTTTTTCTCCTCTGTTTCTCTCCCTAGTCTTCTTCTCCACAGGCTCCCTGTAAATCTTTTCCACAATCCTTCCTTTCCCTCTGTCCTTGTCTTCCACTCGGATCTGTTTTTGAAAGTATCAAATCGCCACTGCTTGACTCCCCCTTGTGGCGCCGCTCTCAGTCATCATCACACATACAAACAGACACAAAGGTAGACCGAGAGCGCATAGAGCCAGAGAAGTGTGCACACAATCGCCCCTTCTTTGTGATGAGGGTGTTTAGCAATAAAAGAGGAGTCACCGGTTGTGATGGCAGGAGTGTGAGCATTTGCATGTGAAAAGGGACTGAATTAGCCATCGCTCTACAATCTGCTGTAAATGACTCCTGACGCTGGTTTTTATCTAAGGGGAGACTCGCAGCGGAGGTGGCAGAGGGGAAAAGGGCTCCAGTGCAATATTCAAATCCAGAAATTTCATCATTTTCTTCCTCTACAAGAATTCTCAGAGGACCTCACCATGGTGTTGTGTTTGATTTAAGGCATTTTCTCTTCATTGGAAGGCCTATCTGCTCCCCAAAACAGGAGAGAATCCTGGGGAGAAAAGAAGAACGGAGGGATGGAGGCATCAAAAGAGAAAGAGAGAGGGGTCAGTGAACCTGAGCCATCCACAAATGACAGAAAGGTCACCAAAGGAGAGGGTAAACAGATGGAAATTTAGAGGATGGCACTTGTCCAAAGGCCAAATTTTTTTCTTCTCCCATCTTCATTTTCCTCTGTCTCCCCTAAGGTTGCCATTAATTTGCCTATTATCTCTCCCTCTCTGTGTTGTGAATAAATCAGTGATATTAATTACACGCCTCCTCTTGCAGGATGGTTTGTGCCGTGTCACGTGCACAGTGTAAACACGCAAACATGCTCAGAGTGTAAATGAACAGAGGGGTCATAGCAAAGCAACATTAAAGTCAATGATAGGAATCATTTGCCTCGAGAGGTAAACGTGTTGTATTTCACACTTCTGATGAGGGACACAGAACTGCCTTTTAGTGCTCACTTTTAAGCGTTCCAAATTTACTCAAAAAATGTAGAGGGATCACAGTGTTGTATCACCTTAGTCATGACATATTTTCATATTTTCAAAATAGTTTTCAGAACTGGGATTAAAAAGTCTGTTTCATTTTAAATTTAGGGTTTTTGTGGATGTTTTATGTTATTTATCTCCAGTGTGAATATTTGTTATGGCAAGGGAATATTTGTTCTCCTAGTTATAAAATGTTTTGTATATCATTGTACTGTTTTAAATGATAAATAACTAAAAATGTTTCAGAATGAGAAAAAAATTGTATACTTTGGTAGAAAAATGTTCTAAAAGGAATCATTTTTTCAACATAATAAAATGACAAAGCTGGAATAAAAGCAATATTTTATTCTGTCCTGTTGCGTTATGCTCTTAATGACCAAAAGTAGCTTTTAGTTGTTCCCAGATTCAGATGACTATTTACCAAATTACCAAAACATTTCTAATGATATGTTTTTGCATAGGCTTTACTTGGAAACTGAACTTTATTTTTAAAATTTTTTATACCTACAAAATGAGTACTTTCATGACTGTGATTTCTAAATATTTAGATTTGAAACATCTCATGTGTAAAAATAAATGGTGATCTGTTGTGGTACACTTGGCTAGGTTCTCCAAAAGCAACACATAATTCCCCAATATAAAGAAAAACAGTAAGAAAAAATAAATCATTAAAATCTACCAGTCTGGAAAAGGCTTAAAAGCTAAAACTTCTTTTGAAAACACTTCAAGGTTAGTGGGGTGGCAGTCAGCCAACTATGTTTCTCCCATTACTCACAAAGCGAGGTAATCACAAACCCACATAAGTCAGTTTTTCTCAAGAGTTTTCTCTTGACCCCGCCCCCTCACGTATTGAAATACAGGGTGGGCCATAAGTTTCCATATATAGAAAAAATAAACATTTTATACTGGACAACCGTTTTTATTTTTGTGGGACTCTGTGTAATCGCTGCACTTCTTGGACCACTTTGAGGTTGATCTGCAACAGTTCCAGTTTTCTAAAACTCGCAAATAAGTTTTGCCACAGTGTTGTGTGTGATGATCGTTCTATGTTTTCTGTAAAAGTTTCGAGTAACCATGCGACAGTATCATTTCAATTCTTTGCTCTTTTGTCAAATGCATCTTCTTGGGTATCTGAAATATAAAAGAAATATATGTTTTACATTCTCTTGTGTATGGAAACTTATGGCCCACCCTGTATTATTGAGAACATTTTGTTTCTTGCACCACTACCGCATACAATCAACTGATTTTCAAAACAGATTAATATAATGAGCTGCAGCAGCTTAACTTTTAAGTTGTTGCAGTAGATTTTATAGCTTTAAGTTAAGTTTATTAACTCGATTTTTAACATAAATCAAGACTGGTCAGTCTGTGTGATTCTCAAAAAAGCAAAAGTGCAAATGATCACTGAAATTTATTATACTAAACAGTAAAATTAATTTTTTTTTAAACTGCAAACATAATATTACATATTAGTTTCATCAGTTTATTTCTCCAACAGTGTATATAACTTAACATCTTTTTTGTACAAAATTTGCAACAATATTCCCTTTAATAACAGTTGCATTCATAGTCAACTCAAGAGTAATGTCCACTAAGCTGTATGTCCTGATCATTGTCTGCTTGCTACTATCAGTTGCTTTACTTGCCTCTCACTGCTGTTCTTTTTCTTTCTTTTCACTGTCAAAAACTTCTCCATCTCTCCTCCTCTGTCAGCTCTGCGTAACAGTGAGCTGCTGTAGGCTACTTCTACTTGGTTGAACAACCGGCCTGTTGATTAGTTTCAGCACTGTTGCCACCTAGTGACTGGAGGATTGTTCGTCATTTAGAGAGGGATTTAGAGATGATTTATGACTTGCAGAACCATTAAGCAGCAGAATTGACAAGCTTGTCTTCAGTAGTTATTAAATAAGAGATACAGCATGGACAAGTGACCAATCTGTCACAGGGAAACTCAGAGACACAAAGGATAAACAACCATGCATACACATGCTCACACATAAGGACAATATAGAGAGATCAGTTAACTTAACAGCAATGTTTATGGACCGTAGGAGGAAAGTAGAACACTCACAGAAAACCAATGCATTCACGAAGAGAACATGCAAACTCCATGCAGGAAAACTCCAGGCAAGGAGTTGAATCCAACACCATCCATCTGCAAGGCAACAATACTACCAAGTGCACCGTCATGAAGCCCGTCTAAAAAAGGAACAACACAAAGCAAGCAAACAAAAAAAGACAGTAAAGGAGATCAAATGTTACTTCAAGCTCAAGCACACATCGGTTATGATGGAGAACAATATAGTCTTCTTCTGAATGACAAGACAACACAAAATGGAAGTCTTGAAATGATTATCCGTGCTCAAAAACCATCCAGTGTAGCTCAATTTAAACAATTCTGCACATAAGACTGGACTAAAAGACTTCCACCATGAAGTAAAATTCTGATTGGCAGTTATTGGTAATACTCTTTGTGCCACTGGTAGAGCCGGGTATTAGGCTGAAAGGGCAATTACTTTTTCACATTGAGGCTGGTTAACTTGGATAGCTTCATTCCACTATTATTAAATTAATAATAAAAAAGACTTTTCATGTTTACTCTGGTAATACCAGAGTATCAACTGTTTCACAGCTCTGTGAGCAATGACAAGTATCTCCCTTCACAGGTTAACTTCAAGTCTCTATTTCTGGTCCTGTCAGAAAACACATGAAGATGTTTTGGAACAACGATAAAGAAGAAAGAAACAACAAAAGATTTATAAAGCAGATGGAGGAAATAGTGGAGTGAGCAACCTCAACTTATGGAGAAATTAGTGCGATGTGGATAATCACAGTGTTTTGCTTAATGAGACTGTTGGACGGGTTCTTTCTTAGTTGATTTTCATGTGTGGCTCCATTTGAAAAGAAACAAAAACATTCCACTGATACTTTCATAATGGTTGGTTTGGGTTTACTTTGGTTGTAAGTGTTTCTTTATGAGCTCTTTTTTGTTGATATACTAGAGAAACATTGAGAGTTGCAAGAAACTGATTCACTTTTATAGCAGCATTTTTCTTGAAATGTTTGTGGTTTTATTTTTCTTCTCAGTCAGGGAGGAGACACTAATACAGTTCAAAGCTGAAGAAGAAGACCGAAGAGGAGGAAAAGGAGGAGTGATTGGTGGTCATTAGCAAGAGTCCAAGATCAGCCTGAAAGGAGCGGCTAGCTGCCGCTCGGATGAGGCTAATTAGATTCTGTCCATCCTAACACATCCATCTTCTGCTCATCCCTCCTTCCTCACTTCCCCCTCTCCAAATAAATTGCTCTTTATTACTCTATCATTCAGGTTATTGCCTATGAAATAATGAGACACTCCTGGTCAGGGCCAAGATAATTGATTTCCCCCCACCCTTATTTATTTTGGTTTATGTGTGAATGAATGTGTTATTATTAAGTAGCCCCAGATTATAAAGATGATTAAATTGTGGGAACCAGGACATGCAAAACAATTTTATTTTCAGCTTTTAGTAAAGTCTGGTTCCATTTCACAAAAATGCACTTGCAGAAGTGGTTTCTTCAAAGGATTGGACATAGTTGATTGCAGCCTGGTTGAAATATAAACTTGTGAAATATCAATATCTCTTCACTGATCCTTCCCCCCACCCTAGTCTTTGTCCCACTGATTGCAGAAAGGAAGAGACAGGAGGGGCCTCTGTATAAATGTTTCATTCCTCCTGAATGGCAGGTTAAGTGAGGATACGATAATACCGCCGACAGTAATGGCAACTTTAATTTCCTTTTCCTATTGTGGAGATTTATGTGGAGAAATTAAATTCCAGCAGCTCGCAGGCCTTGAGAATCATTATACGATGCAGTGAGGGAAAAGAAAAGAGAAACTGTTTTCATGGTCACAATATATAAAAGAAGCAGGTTAAGCACCAGGGGAAAGAGAAGGTAATCTGTGAGGGTGTAATAAATGCAAAAGACATTAGACAGATGTTTGGGATAAGACTTGAAGCAGCGAGTGTTACGGAGCGGTTCTAGGAGCTGAAACCGACCTTAAATGTTTTCCTCATTCTGCCACAGATCAGCTTTAACAAATGTAAAATCAGATATGATGGAGTTCAACAACTCTTCTTTTTACACATAAAAGGTCACAATTTCAGTGTAAATGATGGTTCAGCAGGATAATCTAGATACAAAGTTCTCAGACTTTATATCAAATGAAAAATGCGTAATTTACTTGCCAAAAGATAATAAAAGAAACCACTGTTTCTGTGATCATTATTATAATTTAAACTCTGCAGAACCAATTTAGTTAATCTTTGTAAGTAGTCAATTGTAGTTATTACAGAGCATCACGTCTGCATCATACAAACTCAAGTCATATTGATTTACCACTCACTATCTGAGAAGTATCTGACTGCTACCACCAGTTATATTTCCTGCATTGTGCTTTTCAGGTTCATGCAGAATCATATGACCATTTCTGGTGCATAAGTCAAAGTATGATCCTCAAATTAAAGGTGCATTTGAGAACCAGAAGTGACACACAAAATGTCATTTCGGTCCCATGGAGGAGTCAGAATTGACCTCAGACTGGACATACTAGCGTGTTGGATAAGCATGTTATCCAACTTGCTTATCCATAGTGGGGTCGCGATGCGTGCAGGTGCCTATCTCCAGTGGTCAATGGGTGAGAGGCGGGGTCACACTGGACTGGTGCATCGCAGGACTGGACTTACCTCATGCCTAACTATCACTGTGTCTTAGTGTCTTTAGCATAGAAAAAGTTGCTGACTGATTTTAGTTGATATAATAGATTGCTTTATAACACCCCAAGCTTCTTATTTGGTTTATTACAATTTTATAAATATTCATTATCAATATATTATAAAATATATTACTAATGAGTTGTTGTTTTTTTTCTTCCAAAAAGTGATAGCTTACACAGGAGGATGTAATTTAGTAATTTATTACTCATTCAAAGAGGTTGTTTTAAAACACTGATAATATATTTTCTTTAACAAGTTTTAGAACTTTGTGTCCTTGACCACATCATATTTTATACAAATACAGTTTAGTACAAGTAAGTAGAAATTTGGTATTAGATCTTCACGGTTAAAATTCTACTTCTTCAAAGGACACTTAAATTTTCAACCTAACCTAATCCTAATCATCTGTAAAGACTTTATTCAGCAGAGAAAGAAGATGTTAATAATAAAAATGGAATATATGTAACATGCACTATATGTTATTTTTTGCTATCAGAAAATCTTCCTGAAAATATATTTGTTTTCTACCTTCTGACAACTGCTGTTCACATTTTGGCCACCAGCAGCAGCAGCTGCAGCCACAAGAATTTCTGACTGATGAGGAGCATGTTTCTGACCATCCGTGGTGTGGGCATGTGTGTGTGTGTGTGTGTGCATGTGAGATGAAGGAATTGTGGGTCCAGCGCTCAGTGTGTTGTGCCTACAGGGGGTTAAACTGCTGCATTCAGCTTGGCTGCTTGTCCCTAATTTATTAAAACCAAGCCTTATCAGATGACAAGCGTCATTGAAGTTTGACATTGATAGAATAATCTCCTCTAACAGCAGCTTCCTGTGTATGCTTGTGTGTTTGATGGAGACAGTGTGTGTGGGTCAGTAATGTTTACAAAAGACAGAATCTAAATGTAAGTATTTTAGTTTATTTAATTACAGAAAAATACAATGTATACATATATAGCATTATGCACTATCAAAGAAGTGTGTGATAGTGATTTAACAAAGATGTTAGTCCTAGAAAGATCACAAATATAGTATTCATCCAGCTATTTTCATATATTTTTGTATTAAAATACAACAGACAGACAGACAGACAGACAGATAGATAGATAGATAGACCAGTGAAAATTTCAAAAGATTCACAACTTAGAAAACATTCCTGAACAAAACCCTAACTTCAAAAGCTTTCCAAATATTTTTGATTGAGAAAAGATCTCTAAAAATCCATCCATCTATCTGTAACCCAAGTTAAGAACTCTACCTTCCCACTCTCCAGATTAAATGAACTCATCGTTAGCGGTGTTCGACCCATCTCAAACGATTGCTTATTTGTCTAAAGTTTCATAGTAAATACTATTTTAATTGCCACTGGTTTTGGAGGCTGTTTGGTGTGGTGGAGTGCTGGATATTGCATGGAAATTGGTGAGTCACTTTGTTTATACCACTAGCATGTATATAAAAGCATGTTGCTAGTAGCTACTATTGTGGTGTATTTTAATGAGCTTGTCTGCTAACCTGATTCTATTAGCATTGGTTTTATATTTACTACTATTGTGTCTTCATTGACTTGTTTTATTATTTTCTGTTTCCTTTTTTTTGCTGTTGTGGCTGCCTTGAAAGCCATCTATTTAATTAGCCTTCACTATTCTTTGGCTTAGGTTAAGCATTCAGTTCATTTAGATACTGAATATACAATTTGTTGAATGTTTATAGCATCAAATCTTGTGTGTCATTTGCCTTTCCAACACCTTTTTAAGTAAAACCTAATATTCTGATAGCCCAAACTATAGCTATAACCATCTGCTCTCAGTACATATATTTAACATATATGGTACACATCCATCCATCATCCCATCTTATGCTTGAGTGGATATCTCTAAACATTTCAGTTACCTTTCTAAAAGAAAGTGATTAATAGGATGGCAGGTTTTTGGAGGTCTTCCAGCATTTAGTTTTAACTTTGATTGCTTTTTAACCTCTTAGTTTCATGTGTGTTCATTTTTTTCTGCTTGCATGTTGAGCAACATAGTTCTGACTTTTATATCATTCAGGTATAAAAATGCTGCTAATTTAAAGGGATAATGGTGATGTGCTAGCACATACACTATTCCTCTGTATTTGGAGGAATGTTAAGCATTCAAGAAGTCAAAAAGAATCAAAAGAATGTTTGTCTTTGCACTGAAAAGATGTAAGTTGATTTTCAGCAGAGATAGTTTAATACTTTAATTCATTAAGTAGAGCTATTTCCTATATTTATTCCAGACAATTCAGTACAGAGTGATGATTCTGAAGAAGAAAATAGTTTTGCTGACAGAAAACGGACAGGACTTTCAACTGTTTTGTAATCAGAAATAGGAATTCAAACATTCAGGCAATGGTGACGGCCTTTCCTCCAGGGAAAGGCTCCAGAAAGAAAAATGGAAGGCTTTGTCTCATCTTTGTCCAAAAGACATATTGATGTTCTACAGATGATTGGTGACTTGTGCATCTCTTTGTATGCGTGAGGTCTGGGGTTATAAATCTGACCCAAACTAGAATAAAGAGCTGATGCTCTTCCTCCCTGTAAATAGGCCTATTAAAAGCATCTGGATGATCTCAATGTTTTCTGCTGACTATTCACATTTTAGAGTGAGATGACAGAAAATGTTGCAGTAAAAGTGATTTTTGCCCTGGTTTCTACATCCAAGAAAGAAGTGTGCAGAAGTATTATAGACCATAGGCAATTTCTAAAATTACCAAGGAAAACTAGATTAAGATAATTTATTATGGGTAGCGTTTTTTATATATATATTTAACTGAAAAGTTGCAAATGTTTGAGTTTCAACTGATGGTCACTTATGACTTATGGCCTCTCCTGGTCTGTGGAATTTGATATTTTGTAACAGTTTTTTTACAAATCATTAAATGAAGTATGGCAGATTACAGTTCTAGCCAAGATCTAATTTTTCCACTCCAGTTCTCGAGTCTTTGTGTTTCATTTAACCTTTTTCACAAAACAGAAATTAAAGTTAAGCTAAAGTGTAATTTAAAGAGTTGTCAGCACAGACAGAACAACTCTAGACTCAGTTTCCCACTAACACATACTCGTCACAGCTCCATTTGACTCCACTCTAATATGTAATTTCCACTACATTGTGGTAGCTCCATTTTTAGAACCTACTTCAGTGGAGTTTCAAGCGTGCCAAGTCAGGCTAAAAATCTAATGTCAGAAGACTGTTGGTCACTGCATCACAAAAGCAACTTTTACACTTTTCTGTACCTGTCTGCCCATGGCCTTTTCTGGGTGAGGCCGACTGAGCTTCCTCGACCCCGTTGTTTTCTTCTGTTTGTGTGGCACATAGATAATGTTGCACTACTTTTTGCATTCTGTAGCCACCCACTATATGACAGTTCCATGAACGTAACTAGCAAGTTACATGAATTTTCTGTACAGTAACCTCAAAGTTTAGGAAACTACTTTATAATGTAGTGTTGTCATTGAATGTATTTGGATTATGCTGGGCTTTATACCGACAATGCTACCTTTGCTGGGATTACTTTTGCTTGGAGCTTTGACCTAAATAAAACTGAATGGAAATCAGCATGTGAATGAAAAACTACAAAAAAGTGCTGATGTGCTTGTTTACATGTGATACCTATTGGGTTTTAGGAAAAACAGTTATATTTAGTGGTTTTTCTTTCTTTCCAAGTTTCAGGGTTTATTTTTACACAGAAATAAATTTGGTTCATAGATAAATTGGACTTTATGACAACAAAAACTTTATGGTCCTCTTGTCTTTGAATGCAGTTTATTCATCCATAAGTCATATTTTACTCTAACTTTGTGGCCTTTTATTGTAAGTCTGAATCACTTCTGAAGCTTCTTTTGGATTGACATAAAAAGATCGAAACAGATTCCCACATATACAGAATGAATCTGAAGATATTCACATTCACACATCCTGTGCTTTGACCTTAAAAAGGCCAATGACTAATGAGATGCTCTACAAACCTCTCCACAGCAACATCTGTGGTGTTTACCGCTTCAGAGCTTGACACCCTTTTTTTCTCTTTTTGCTGTACTTGTTCAACAGAGTCCCTACTTCTTTCACTCTAGTTTTTAACTTAACTGATGTTTCAGAAACATCATTGCCGGCTAACTTTCACCGCAATCATCAGATCTTCTTTAACACCTTGGGGCCAGCTCAAGTCACCACCCACACAGCAATGAGAAGCCTAATCAGACAAACTTAATCAACATTGACCAACATTTTTACATAGATGAACCCACACACACAGAGCAAGCTCAACTCATTTTCTCACCTGCTAATACCACAAAGAGGACGTTAGCCAAGAGCAGCACTGATACATATCAAGCCTACAGCCTCTTAAACCACAAGCACACACACACAGACACACACCCACTAATTCCTTCACACAGACCTCTATGCTCACCATGTTTCATGTAGTTCCTCAAATATGATGCAACTCAGAACCCACAGGCAAACACATTCTAGATTAGAAAAAAAAATATATATATATTTATTGACCACAAATGTAAGGTGATCAAGGTAAAGCGTTATTTGTTTCCTGTTTAATTTTACATGTGCAGAAACGTACTTAAATAACTGCAGAAGAAAAATGCGTCTGAGTTTAACATAGTAAAAATGAAAACATTTGTGTCGAAGTGACACCACTAAAAATAAATGTGCAAAATCTATTACTAAAATTTACTTTTGTTCAAGGGGGTTCTTATATATTTTATCTAAAGTCTATACTTTAGACATAGAAAAGCTGATCTAGTGGTCAGGGTTTAAGTAGGAAAGCTTCAGAAACTGCACATAATAGAGAGAAGTACGGATGGATGTCACATTTAGACAGCAGGGCTGTAAGCTAGCAGTCCATATATTCATCTACATCATGCATCCAGTAATCAAAATCTTTAATACTTGAAATGCAGATTTTTTTGCTTGTTTTATGTTTTTCAACATCTAATCACATCTTGAAAGAGCTTTATTAGACTACATAAAAATCTAGTTACATTTAAACTGAAATATTAACAGCTTCTTAGATATTTCTGTTTTTGTTGCCTGACATTTCCTGACTTCTACCTGTCTGGCCATCTAATTTTGGTTGGAGCTCTCCTCTGAGCAGACCTGTTATATTAAAGGACTAAGTCCATGACCTCTTCACAGTTCAGCAGCACGCTCTACTGCTTTGCTGCTTCATGTATATGAAATGTGATGCCCATTTAAATATTTACAGAATGGTCAACTTCTGCTCTAATTGGCAAAACCAGTGAGTTTGCACGGAAACACAACGTGTTGTGGGGTCGGTTTCTCTGAAACATTGTCTGGAGACCTCTCCATCCATGAATGTTTGATTGATACAGAATTTTAAAGGGAAAGTGTTTTTCTTCATAATTCAGTAGTTGGCCAGAGGATGTATGCAGGGCTAAAAAGAAGCAGAAACCAAAATCTTTTTGCAGATATCTATCATTCATGGCTCTGAGTGCTTAAATTCCAGGTCTTGAATCTTAGAATGCAGTGTAACTTTGTGGAGAGCATTTTTACTCAGATGCTCTCTCAAAATGAAGCAAAGCTAAATGTGTGAATTGTAGAAAGCTGTAACACAGTAACATTAGTAAAATCTCCTAGCACTACTTGCACTTTGCAAATCCACTGAAGGTTTCATGCACAAAACAAACTCTCTAAATATGGGAGTCACTTTTCAGTGCTCATACTGGGACAATGCTATCATAATGTCAAGTACAAGGGAACCAAAATTATGTCTGGTTCCTCTACCAGGCGTCAAGTGGCCTGTTGTAACAATTTTCTTGTAAACAAATTGTTGCTTATGGCTTGGAGCCTACATGAGTTGTCGTAGGGAATTTTAGGTAATGTTAAATACACATTTTTTAAAAGCCGTGTATCTAGAACTGTTTATTTTTTCAGTACTCAATGACAAAAGAAGATCTCGAAACATGGATCAGCTGTTATTGATATTTTTCACCAAGAGTTATAAACTTTTTTTATATATATATACAGGTTTAGAGTAATTGCTGGAAGGTGTCATTTCATTTTGGCCTGTTGGATTTTTGTCCTATGATAGTCTATACATTTTTAAGCTCCTGTTTAGATTTCTGTACTCATCATAAAGGGGTTCCTTCATAAAGATCCCCTTATGTATGAAAGTGTTTGAAAGGATATAAGTGGCCACCTATAATTTCCCTGCTGTAAACAGAAGGTAATAAAGATTCAGATAATTTGTATAGGACCAATTCACAACAAATCTCAACGCACTTTACGAAAACATGAAAATGGAAAGATTAAATGAATTCACATACAGCAATGATTAGCTATCTTATGATCACGTAAGGATAGATTCAGTCAATCAATCATATTCCAATTCAATGCACTTCAAGCCTTTAGGGAAGAAAACATTCTAAAACAGTCCAGTCCAATTACATTTATTATTTAAATTCAAAAGATTTAAAACTGATTACTGACTCACTACATTTTTCAGCAGTTACTCCCCCTTTACAAGAAAATATCAGCAGTGTATGGATGTCTGATCATATGATTAGTCATTAGTGGGGTGACTGAGGCACTGAGAGAAGAGAAGTTGTCTTACAATTTGAAAATTCTGTATTTGATTTCAGCTTCCTCCTGTCACAGGTTGATATGCCCCTGGTAAGGCACTTAACTCAGTGTTGCCCGCTGACCTGTGTAAGAATATGTGCATATTGGTTAGTGTAACTGTGTTCATGTGGCTATAGTGAAGTGCCTTAAGTAGTTTGTATGACTAGAAAAGTGCTATGTATATGAAGTCCTTTTATTTATTCGTCATGTGAATTCATGGGCATTTTACTGAATTGGTCATGTTAACTGCTGGAATTAATGTTTCTTTCACCTTATTGCACATTTCTAATTATCTAGATGTCATGATTGGAACGTTTCTCCACTGCCTTCTTAATTGGAAAAGAAGTACAAAAAGACATTGCAAGCAATAAAAGAAAATACTTCCTTTAGTGTTAATTCTCTTACATAGACTTGGACTCTTAAGAGGAGGAGGATTAACGAAATAAAGACAGCTGTGGAAGCACTCAAAATTTGGAAAATGAAAATGAAGGAAAAACCCGATGATGGTTGCAGGAGGAGTCAGATGGCAAAATTTTGGTCTTTGTTGCATGTTGTAGTCGATTTTAAGAGCGCTAAAGCTGCATTTTATATTCTACAAAATTTAGCTCAGCAATGGGTGTTTGGTATTTTGTCTGTGAAGATGTGAGTTCAAATAAAATGTTTCACTATCATCTAAGATGCAGGTAATCCTGAGTCTTTTGTTGGGTAACAGTGTAAAGTATTCAGTCACCACCAATGAACACATCAGAGAGTAAAAAGCTGGACTATATACCATCCCCACAGATCTTTGTGCATTTCCTGATAGATGCCAGTGGAACATGAGAATGGCTCTGGGAATAAAAGAAAACCAGGATGACCAAAAAAGCTGGAAACAAATCAAGGCCACAAGCACAAGTGAAAGCATGACAGAGTGGCATGACATTGATTGATGTCTGAGCGCTCCTCCTGATTCACTGATTAAACCCATCAATCTATATGCAGAGGAGGTGTCCGATGCAAATAGGCCCAATCAGGCAGGACAAAATGGTTTTGTCAGGAAGTTATGGAAATAAGAGCACGCCTACCGATCCAGGTGAGAACTGGGAGAACGCAGCGTGCAGGCGGGGATCTGACGCCGCGATGCTCCAAATTAGGAGATTACATGCTCGCAGCGTCTTTCTGTTTGGTCCTGCTCTGACGCTCAAATTGTTCTGCCATTCTTTCTATTTCCTCTGCAGCGGTCAAAGCGTGTTGATCCAATCCAAAACACAAAGCAGCTGACAAAAGGAGGAGGCCCACTTCTCTACACAAGAAGTGTTCTTGTTTGATAGATATGGAAAAATGACTCCTAAATGTAATGTTTTGGATTTATTTTTTAATGCTGAACAATCTGAGCAGAATGACCTGCTGGCGGCTTATAAAAAAAAAAGAAAGAAAAAAGCAGAAAATGCATCTCTTGTCAGAAGAAAGAAAAGTGAAGCAAACTGCTGTAATTCCAGATGGATTTCTTCTTTTTTTATTTTCCGGTAACTTGTTTTCACCTTTTTTCTTTTGTTGCCTGACCATTTCAATATCTCAGCTCATCTAATAACAGTCATTCCTCTGTGGATTCTCTGTCTCATCTCACTTCCTCAGCCCCACAGTGTGTGTGTGTGTGTGTTTGTGTAAGTTTCTGTGCATGCACAAACACACACTCTCCCCTGAAGCCAACTGCGATCCGAATCAGTTTAATTAAGTAACAAATTCTGTTGGCATAGTAACAGCCCAGCTAATTTATCATGGGAAATCGCGTGCGAGACACACAGGTTGCATGGCAACAGCCAATGGCGTCACAAGATGTGGCAGTGACAAATTGCATGGGATGCAGATGCATGTGACGGCATTCTGCTGCGTTCGAGTGCTGTTGGGAAAGTGTGCATTGGGATGTGTTGTGGTCAGGCTTTCCTGAGCCAAATACAACTATCCCTCTTGTTAGTTTTTAACCTGTCAGTGGACTGAATTGTAAACATTTACAGCAAATCAGAGGGATACAGATTGTTTTTCTTCACTGGCAAGGCTGAAACTTGGTTGCAGGGCCCCCTGTGAGGATATAGTTGTCACTGCAGGGCAGTTGTAAATAATTAGGGGAAAATGTGGAATGAAACTGAGTTGAATGAATATGATTTATGAGCCAATGCTTTCGTGCTGACCTTTATTTCACCATAACTTGCCAAGGATCCTTTTTTTTATCCATTGTCTCTGCTGCTATCACGGTTAATGAGTTAAGTTTTCTGTATTATCTAGGGCTATTTACTCAAACTGTTTCTTGCTTTATGTTTGTTTGTTGTTTTAGGGGATCCTACAAATTGCACAGCATTTCATCAGCATAAAACTGCTTCAGCTAAATTAAGTAAAAGTTCAATAATTGCATGAATTGACCAACATCCATAATCTAAACTTTATACAATATTAAAATCTGACAAATTCACAATATGCATCAGCTCTGACCTCAAAATATAGCACAGACTGTCAAATTAAAACTAAAGTGTTGTTTTTTTTTTTACTCATCCGACTGAGAAACATATTTTTTGCTTTGGAACTCTTTACAGTGATTGAGATGTTCCCAAGACTTTTGTGCAGACAATTCAACTAGTAATTAGTTGAATGTGTGGTTTCTGAAACTGAAAAAAAAACAAAACAACCATGTTGTTTTTGATTACTTTTTTGCTGAGCAAAGTAATCCCTTGTAAATCGTTTTTGTACTTTCTTATTTTGTTTTATCTTTTCATAAAATATGTATGATGCATAAATTCATGATTAAAAACATTGCAACAGAGGAAAGCTGTAAAGTCCAGTTGTATTGCTGCCTTCTACTCAATACCAAGACACTTGGACCTTTCTTCTTGAGACAGAGAATAAATTCCGGCCTAAGTAAACCGTTCCACCTGTTTCGGGTTTGAAGCATTACTAGCACCATTCTAAATAATCCTAGTTTATATTTTAAAGCACAATGTAGCAATTGCTGTTCATGGTTGATTTTCTTGTACAAACTTTGTTTTATTTAACTCCATTTATTCCAACTAAAACACTAAAGACACCTCTTTTTTTTTTTCTCTGTAATTTATTTATCTTTTTTCAGAAGAGACACTGTGGACCCCAACTGTTTACCACAGCAGATGTAAAAGCTTTGATAAACTGGCTATAGGTTGACTCCCTGCTGCGCTACAGCAATCTGCAGCAGAACAGCACAAACACTGACATTTATTCATAAGAAAATGTCACCGTTTATTGCACTAAAAGTTGTTGCAAATGTCCCTCTTGAGCCTGGGCGATAACAGCTGACGGAAAAATGAGGAGTCTTAAGTGAAGCCTTCAGAAGTATCAGGGAAGAATTTGTTTAAACCACATTTATCATTTTTTTCTGCCTGCAAAAGTACATGTGTGAATTTGCGGCACTGAACGGACAGGAATTATGAATGATTAATCAGAAACCAAGTGTTAAGACTAGTTTGTAATGAAAACATTTAAGATTGGAGTATTACAACTGACCTATAAAGAAATTGTTTTCATAAAAAAAATGTTGTTTAATATTTTTAATACCTCAAAGGTTGTAAATAATTAACATGGCCTCTGTTGAAAACTCTAGATTCTCTCTATAAATCAAATAATTTGCAAACTCCTAATTGGCCTGCATATTTAACTACTTACAACTGAATCAGACCATTCTTTCACAATCATGAACTCGGTGCTGACCTTTAATGCTTCCAAGTAAAAAAAAAAACATAGAAATTATTGGTGCATTAAGCTTATTTTGACCATGGTCATAATTTCATACAATAGAAAATCCAACTTTGAATGATTAACACGATTTTGTGTGTTTGAGTACCCCAGTTATCTAAAGCTTCCATTTCCAGTAAAGAGCCGAGATATCATTCCCATCAACCATTAGACACAAACTGCAAAGAGAAAATTAGAGCGTTGACAGAAACAGCTCCAGTTTTTCATGACAATTGTCACACAGAATGCGCCGGGCCATTTTCACCTGCGACAGAGATGTTTGCTGCAATGCAAATCCTTGATGTGTTGTCTCTCTCCAGTGCACAGTCCTGTCATAAAGCACAGCTGCCCCAACCAACAGCGCACCCACCGGACTAAGTGCTCATGTGATGAAAGTTATTCATCACATTTGAATTATTCTAATCAATTTGCTGTCAGGCTAACTGCTGTGGCCGTTACAGTGACACCGCCGTCAAGCACCGTTTGGCTGCAGCTCGGCGCTGCCCATGAAATTTATACGTTCCATAAGTACTCATAAAACCTTCACGGCATGACTGAGCGAGTGGAGTCCCTCCCTCCACTCCCCCATCCTGTCAGCATCCCCGCCCAGACGCTTCAGTCAGGACAGCAGCTGCAGAGAACAAAGTCACTCACAGACAAATACACCAGATTAGTGCATGCACAGAGTGCTGCAATGGCAAGAAAACAGCTTGCATACACAATAAAGAGCAGTAGGCATCGATTCTCCTTTTTCCAATGCACAAATGAAAACGTTTGTTTGGAAGCGGGTCTGAGATCTCAATCAGTGATTGAGGTTTGTCATCCAGGTCTTGCTCAGAACAGCTGAAAGCATTCAGTAGTTCCTTCCTTCATTTAATACCCAACATAAAAACTGCTTTAAGCCAAAACAACAAAGCACACAAACCCAGCCTAAATGCTGTAATCACCACGTGAATATGGAAAACGGCATCTTCCAAAGGGGCCAGAGACACAGAGTTTAATATAAACTCTACACTCTGGTTTTCTTTGCAATATGAGTGTTGCTTGTCAGGCTTTCACTGAGTCCTTATTAATGGTATGTTACGTACAACAAGCCAGTTCTTAAAGTTTAACCTATGTCGTCAGATGGAAAGATGCTAGTCTTTTCCCATTAAAAAATAAGAACCATGTAAAATCTTTCAAAATGTTGTATCCTCAAAATTTCAAATCAAATAATCTGAAACACTTATTTTTTGCACCATATCACAACATAGTCCATAATGCAGCTGAGACATTTATATTCTAAGGCAATTAATGGAAAGAGGTCTATTAATGTTGAACGAATCAAGCATTTTTTTTTTTTTTTGCAATAACTAAATTACATGTTTTTCCCTACCTTGATATAGTTCACTGAGCTGGTGATTTTTTAATATTAAAAAAAAGATTTTCCAAATTCACATTTAAGCCCTCTGTTCTCGGTTCTTATTGGTAACAATGGCCAGATTTAAGATCCAAATTACAATATAATGAATGGGACAAAGCAAAGGAAGTAAATGAATGAATGTTGATCTTTTGAATGAACAGAAAAGGTGTGTTTTTACTTTGATATCAGACAAAGGCAAAGCAGCAGTAAGGAAAGTTTTATTGACATAAATGATTGTTTTTGGCTCTCGGACCTCAGCAGAAGATTGCTGGTTTATTCCAGACTGTGACTGCACTCGTCTGTCACTTGGTTATAGTTCCTGAGTTTTGTGTAAATCTGTTGAGTGTCCTTCTATTGTCCAAATGTCCATGACATTTTAAAGCTGCTTCAGTGTATTCGTTGCCATATTCAAGAAACCACTTTGAGATAACTAGAGATTTGTCGCCATGGTTGGACCAAACTTCTTCTTCTGCTTCAAACACATCTCCTTCGAAGTTCGTCCTATTCTGCACATTTCTGTTGAAACGAGATGATTTGAGTTACATTTCCTTTCTGTCATTTCAAACTACTTTACTGTATCTTCTCTGACATGTCATCAACCAGAACTTTTCATCTACAATGGAGACAAATCTTTGGAATATAACCACAAAGATTTTGACAATGCTTTTTTCTTTAAAGAGAAAGCAAGTATCTTATCAGGGCACTTGCGAAAAAACTTAAATGTACAAAAACTAATTTCTGCCACTCATCTTTCAAACTTTTCTGCCTAGATTATGTGTAGTATGCAAATTCATTTCAGAAATCCCTCAACAGTCTAACAAGGACTATCATCCACATTGTAGGACATAACCTCACCCCTTCTCACACCACCTCCTCCTCCTGTAGTCGAAATAAGACTGTCACTTTGATGCGTCCGTTCAGTCTTGATGAGCTTGGGAATAAATATGCAAAAAAGGGTGCTCTGCGGTGGGGAAAGAAAGAAGAGAGAGAAAAAAAGGCAATCAAGGATAGCCGCGGTCCCCGGCTGGACTATAAATCTCTGTCTGTTTCAATCGGTGCTGTGGCCGAAACGGTGTAAAATTCGAGTGGGGATATCATCAATTTCTGTTAGCGCCACTGTCCCTCTCTGTGCCGGTCGGCCGGCAGTGGTGATGGATTGATTTTGTCACTTGTGCTCAGTTCACAGTATGTTAACATGGAAGGGCAGAGTTGGGTTATGGAGAGAGGGTTATTAGTGCTGTGGCTGTGGCTGGACTTTTCTCTCCGTTGCTTACTCTCTGTTCATGTGAAGGTCTCTCATTCTATCTCCCATCCCTGTCACTCTACCTTACACTCAATATACTCACACCCTCATTCATCACACCCCATTCCAGTACACATCTGCATCTGCTTTATCTCTCCATACCTCCACCTATCCCCTCTTATCTCTGCTTACCTCACCCTCATTTTAGCCAGCTGTCAACCCATTTCTCTGCCTTCACCTACATTTGTCAGCCCATTTATACTATATATATATATATCTCTACACCGATCTCCACCTATCCTACCAGCACACACCTTTGTTCCTCTTGCTCATCCCCAACCCTCTCCAGCAGTCATTGGGAAAGAGGTAAGGTACATCATGTAGGTTAAAAGATCTCAAAAAGAAACAAAGATTGGAATTCAAATATTTATGTCATTGACATCTATCTCTTTGGTAAAGGTTAAAAGGGCCATATTTATTTTCCAGTGAACAACAGTGACAGTCTTCCCCAAGTATGAAAATCAACTTACTTGGGTTGCCTAAAATTTACCATCAGTGCACTTCAGTGTATGTACAGATAATGCTAATGTAAACACACTGTTTTATTACTGATAGCAGCGACATACAAGCATTATGTAATAAACAAAATTGGACTGACCCTTAGTGGGTTCAAGGGCAGAGGCAGTGAAACTTGAAGGGTCCAAATTAGGAGTGAAAGAATGCCCCGCACATGCAAGCCTAACACGACAAAACATACAACTTCACTACATACTTAAGACACCCTGTCTTAAGTATGTGGACAACTACGTTGTCCTGGAAACGTAGTTATTTCCAGGACAACGTTGTCCTGGAAAAAAAGGACAACACGTAGTTAGCATTGAAGCTAACTTGCTATCTTACCATTACCATCTTAATATTTGAGAAGACTGACGCATTCAAGGTTAGGTTTTGTAACGTTTGGGTTGTGTTTAGGGGAGGAGAAGAGGCGGCAGAAACTCACAACCACACTGGTACTGGGATTTCCACAGTGTTATCC
>CAEFZY010077751.1:0-68559 GCA_903066815.1 Brachyrhaphis roseni
CCCTGGACTGTTTGTGTTTGGGCGTCTGGTAGCCGCCCCTTGGAGGGGGGGTACTGTCAGGTTCTGTGTTTTTCAGTGTTTATTTTCGAGTTCTGTGTTTTTCTGTGTGTTTACTTCTGGTTCTGTGTCTCTGTGCTCTCCGTGTTGTCCTGTCTCCCCGTGATTTGTTCCCAGGTGTGTCTTGTTCCCTTGATTGCTTCCCCGTGTATTTAGTCCCACCTGTGTCCTGTGTTCCTTGTCGGGTCCTCGTCTAATGTCGTCAGTCCGTTGTCTGCAGTCCTTCGTGAGCCCTGTTGCTACCAGTGCTGAGCCTCTGATTCCGCTCTGCTGTGCTGCCAGGTGTTTGGACTTTGTGTTCCTTTTTTGTTACCAATAAATCCACCATCTTTCTGTTAAACCTGGGTCTCAAGCGTCTGCCTCACCTCACCTCCACCACACCGCCATTCCTGACAAGTTCCAGTTGTATGTCTAAACTTCTGAATGTTCCAGTAAAAACCATTTGGTCATAATCCTGTGGTAAAAAGAACAAATTCATCATAAACCAGCCATAGACAAGTAGTCCTTGTAGGATTCTTGAGGAGTCAAAGTTACAATCAGAAAGGTTAACCAGGAACCTAACAGTACTCTCAGAAAGCTTCAAAAAGACCCAAACAGGAGGGAGAGGTTTTCATATGTAATGCACTTTTTTGTGCAAAGACTCCACTGATGAAGAAAGTGAAATAATACTTTGTGGTTCTCACTCAGATTATGCCTCAACTTCTCTCCCATGTTGATCTGCATGTTTTCAGAACATATCTGGGAAGTAGATGGCCACAGAAGCTTTCCTAGTGATGCACATCTTCAAAGTATAATACAAGTTTCCATAGTCCAGAACTTAATATTGCACATGAAATTGTTGGCAAGATAGTATGCCTGCATCCTTCTCAGAAAAAATACAGGGCAAAGAAAACTCCTCCAGAGTGGTCATCGGTCTCTAAACTGCTTTACAGCTTAACATGCTCCTTGCTCAGCCTGTCCATCTTCAGATGTTCAAATCTTGGTATATTGCCTGATAACACAACACTGCTTCAAACTTCTTAGTCTCTGACTTGTCTGCTGTGTTCCTTGGTCTTCATGATTGACATTTTCTCTGTGTTTGATAGCCGTTGCCACACTGAACACTGATCTGAGGCCAGCTAGGACTCAGATCTATGTGAGTCATCAGGGGGAGACATCTGCTGAACATGCAGAACAGAGTCAGTGGGAGCAGAGGTCAGAGTTATGGCAGCAGAGGAAGCTTTTCCTTCTGCCGACAGCCGACCCGGTCCTTCCTGTGGGATTCTGCCTTCACGATTATGATCTCGAGCAGTGTTTCATAAACATACCACACCAAAGTGTTTTCCTTTCAGAGCCTCAATCTTCTTTCATCCTTATCTGCCTTCCTCTTTTTTTTATTTTTTATTTCTTTTGCGCGCCTTGAGTTCTCAGCTGTGGTGCAACAAGTGTTTGAAGAGTTAGCGGTTCTGTTTGTTTTTTCAAACTAGCTTGTTTTGGATTTGATAACTAAAATGTTATTCTTGGAGAGCTTTGATTGAAAGTTATGCAATCACAGACCATTATACTTCTTCTACCATGCTTTTGCAGTGCTGTGTCTGTAAGCAGTTTCAGCTTAAATCCTCTGCAGTTTTATGCGTCCAATCATCGTACATTTTCTGAAGTCAGGTAAAAACAGATTTTATGAGTGCATTGATCTGTCAAAAATGCTTCCACTTTTCTTAATTATGAGACATGAATCAAGTTAACTAATGCAAGACGATTAATGCAATAAATTTATCTCTTAGAGCAGTGACATTATTTCAAACAAATAGTGTTTAAACAGTCACGTTTGTTTAAACGCACAAAACAGACAAGTTTCATATTTTTAGCTCATTGCCAGAGTACAATTGCTACAACTGGCTTAATTCTAACCAGAGTGCTTTTTATGAGGTCCTTCCAGACCTTTCATAAACATTTCCCCACTAATAACTAACAAAATCATCCTGGAATAATTTAGGGAGGCAGTTAAACTTGCAGATATTTAACATTTCAACCAGCAGAGTTATTGGAAGCTCGTTTAAGCAGAAGTAGGATTTTCTCATTGGTGTGATGTTGCTAGGTGCTCCTCCGGTTTCCTACAAACAGTAAGCCACGTACAAATATTTATAGCGCAGATGATGAGTTGCAAAGTGAGTAAGAGAATTCCCAGAATGCCGAGCTGTGGCTTTACAGGAACTGAGCAGATTGACATCAGAAGTGCTAAACAAATGCAAACCAGTACAATAAAAAAAAAACACGCTATTTTTCTCTTCTTCTAACTGCGTCAATAAATGAACATCTTTCCAGCATTCAGTCTGAATGCAAATGTGACTTTTTAGAACGACACGTCTTAGAACATGAGTAAGCAATTATCTTTTCTCCAAAACATCATTAGAAAGGCATAAATATATTTTACATTGTGTAATATATTTTCTCAATTACAGTGTTGGGGAGATCTCCACAAATGATAACTTATGCAGGCTGCCTGGTGATCACTGGAAGGCCAAAAACAGAATTCTGTTTTTACTTTTCAATTTAATGTATAAAGTTCCAGCAAGTTTATTTTGTTGTGCCGTCAAACAAGGGTGGTGAAGACAAAACCCAGCTCAACCAGCTGGGTAGAATTTTGTACTGGTAATTTGGTTCTGAAGTCCAAGTGAGGAAACCACAGAAAAGTTCAAAGGCCTGTTCCAGGAAGGGACAAAAAAATGGCTGGGTGGTTTTTTTTAAGCATTTGGGCTGTTTTTACAAGCTATCGAGACCTAAATAGAAGAACAAAAATATGCTAAATGCAAATTTTGCATAATAGATCCCCTTTAACATCAAAGTCAGATTTGAACCCCTCCAACAACTTATGAACAACTTAACGCATCATAAAGGATCATTTGATCCTTCATCTGCCACATTTTTTGACTTAACTTTTATTCTTAAATGATCAAGTAAAGGTTTGACATGTCTATGCTAGTCATCTTCCTACCACTTTAACCTCAAAATACAGCAACACTCCAGCTGCAGAGCTGCAGTTTATTAGTGCAGCACCGCTGTGACCAAAGCAAACAGCAAGCGTGGCCTCTGCCTCTCGGTCTGTCGATGGCTTCTTCAGCAGCCACCTTTACTCCGAGTCCAGCTACGCCTCGTAAAACAACTTCCAGACAAGATCTTGAGGTGCTTTCAGGAGGCCGAGACCACCGGAGGATCAGAACGGAGGCCAGGGCCGGATCACGGGGGCTGCCAGGTGCGGAGGTGTGGGCCCTGTGGCCGGCTGCACTAGCTGACCCGTTGCATGTGTGTTGACACGCGTGCAATCACATGTACGGATGTTTTAAATGCATCGCGTCAGGGGGAGGGAAGCGGGAGCTGATTGATGTGTTCATGAAGGAGCGCATGCATCATGTGACACAAGAAGAGACGTTTTTGGAGCATATAGACGAAGTGCATGTGAATCATGCATGTGCGTCTGAGAGGTTTATGTCTAGCTGCTCCCCCTTAGACAGGGAGACTGTTATTGCAGCTGTGCCTACCCTCCCACCCTCCTCTACCTCCTCTTCCTCTTCCACTCCTGACTAACACTTCAGGTGCTTTCCAGTTTTTTACTTCCTTCAACCCTCCCTTCTGTTTTTTTTTTTGCTTTTTTGTCCTGATCTTGGTTTTCTCACACTGCCCACTGCAGTTGTAACCACACACATTCAGTTCATACCTCCCGGAGCTTGACGATTTAACTAGACAGGCTTCGGACTCTCTTATTAACCCCCCGCCCCTGCTATAATGTTTGTTGCCGTGGCAACGGTCAGATTAAGTGGGTTTACCTACTTCCTGCCCATTGAGCCAAGTGGTAATTTGAGGGTGTGTTTAGTAAGTCTGACCCTGAGTGTCTGCATGGGTGGGGATGCCTTTATCTCCAGCGAATGTTTTCTGTTGAAAGTTTGAACAAAGTAACTTTCCTTGCACTAAATTCTCTAAAAAAAAATAAAAGCAAATTGGACAGTTTCTATTTGGAGCTTAAATTTCTTCAGTCACTTCTTAACACTGCTTTATGTAAGCACCAATTACCCTGGAATGCTGTCAAAGTACATGCCTTGAAGGGAAAGAGACCAAAAGTTTCCCCAAAATGGGGCCAACTCGTTACCTGTGAGCCTTTTTCAGAGCAGATTAGATTTCTGATAAGACAAAGGATTAAGATTAAGCCCTTTTTAGTCACGAACGTTGGGGTGAGAAAGGAAACATGCCGTACAAACTTGTAGTATTTAGTTTTGGAGAATGTATGGACTTAAAGGCATTTCGACCCGTGGATGATTGTGCAGCCCTCTCATCCACGTACGTATGTGCTGTCATTATACCAAAAAAAGAAAAAAGACAAAAAATGACGTTCTGAAACCTCTTAAAAGATAAAGATCTGCAAAGTGTGGTGTGCATTTGTACTCTGCCTTCCTGAGTTAATTTGTTGTACCACCTTATGGTGGGGCAACATCTAGAAATGTTTTAGGGATGCGTGTGACAAAAAGTGAAAGTTAATTTTATTAATGGATTTGGATGGAAAGCAACTTGGACTAGCTTCCTGTTCTCAGCAGAAGAAAAGCTTGCCGACGTTATGATGCTGCCACTACTGTGTTTGGCCATGAAGATGGTATTTTCAGGGTGGAATACAGTCTTAGTTGCCAACAAGTTTAATTTTTGTGTCATCGGACTTTGTTCTACATATTTGCTGTACCATTGCAACCTGCAAATGGGACATCTTCTGGCTTTCTTCAAGAAATGAATGATTTTGCTCTTCCTAAAGAAGAAAAATGCTCTTTTAAATTGTTGATTGTCTCAGTTTTTAAGCATGTTTTAAGACAATTTCACGTTATTTTTTACTTCAACATATAGATTTATTGATTAAAGCTCTTTCCTGCTGAATTTTGATGACCTTGAAGAGCTTCGGTCAATTTGGTGTTGAGCCACCTGAGCTGTGGCTCTCTACTGCTCCTCCAGAGACTCCACGCACCTTCTGCATTACATGAACGTTATGTAAATGCACTAGCATATGACTTAATCCATAATCTCTTGTTCAAATTTATTTCTTTTTTAGGTTTTAATATTTCAAAATGTGATGTTTTTCTGAAAAATGGTTAGCGTCACAAAATTTTAAAGAATGCAGATGATGCAGTACATTTTTGGCAACACTAAATCATTTATTCCCATATTTCGCAGGATGCAGTTTAGCAACGAGAGGAAGTTGCTCAAGAATCTCTAAAGTGCACATATTTTCCAGCCGCTTGCATTCCTTCAAGTCTCTGACCTCTAAACAGCTACAAAGCTCATGGAAATGGATATTTTTGAAATTGAGGGAAATAATAAAAAAATCTACACAGGGAGAGAAAGAGGTGCAGAGGACCACTCTGTAGAGACAAGGATTCAAAAAGCTCAGATTCGTTATGGTTCTGCTTCCCCAGAAAGTTTCCATCTGGAAAAACAAACCCGTGAAAACAAGTGGTGATACCAAAATTATGTGGATCATAGAAAGAAAAACTAAAACGTTTCTGACATGATTTGTACTGGAACTAAGCACAACTATCTCACTTCATCATCACCACTACTTTTGATTTAAAGTAAACTAAATTGGAGATAAAGTACTTGTTAAAATATCAGTTGCAAGGTGTGTCTTTCCATTTATGCTCTGCTTTTTCAGGCTTTGTCTGCAGATCTCCAGCTGTTCTTGGATGGAGCTTTTAATATCTTTCTCCTCGTGCGTTTTGGCTGACCTACTGGTGACCAGAACAGACCAGTAAAAGAGGAGCAGAAAAGTAGGCCTGGTTTTAACCAGTGAGCATCAGGCTGCTTTGACTGGGGGACGCTCAGAGCAACTGGACGATTTTAGAAACTTGAAGCATCAGGAGTTTAATAAGCAACAACGTACCAAAATACACTTAAATTTGAATTTTTAGATCTAAAAAGTTTATTTACAGTTTTAGCTCAATCAACAGCAGTTTAAATCTATAATTTAAAGATTAAGACCTTTGGTTATATCTATTAAGGTCCATAGTGGAAACACCAAACTTTGAAAAACTCTTAAACTTTTCCATCATAGCTGTAATGGTGATTTATGGCATCTTCGAAAGGACACTTCAGTTACTTTATACATTATATCCACTCTATTAGTAAAAGCAGTTTTTCTCTCTGTTAAATAAGCAGCCAAGTCTGAATAAATGTCCTTAAGGATGTTATGGTGATCTCATCTGTGTTTATTACTGAGGGCACAGATGATAAAGTAGAGTTGAGCAAACTAAACTGGCATGAGAAACCGTTTAATATAATTAAGCAGTAAAGTCAAAGCTTTATTTAAAAATCTTGTTTTAACTGGTCGGCAGTGGAAATAAATCACATCAACTAATAGCTCCAATTTTTCAAAAGTTTAGCTGCCTATTATCCCCTTTACACAAAGCAATAAGAACTTTAAGATAATAAGAAATTTAATGAAGCAATTCTGCACTGGATGAAATCTTAGGTACAGATAAAGAAGACCAGAAATCGAAGGCAGCAGGATGAATAGCGCTAAAATATTCACACTAAAAGTACTTTTTCAAGTTTTATTGCAACTACAGACATGGATGTATTTTACTATAATTTTATGCAATAAAGTCCAAAATGTGCAGGACAGTGACACTCGACTGCAGCTGCAGACCTCTGTGCTGTTGCCTTTAAAGTCTCCATCGGTTTGTGCTTCTTCTGGAGTCTTCTGAGGTTGGGAAGGGAACACATCCAGTATCTCTGAGCCACATTTGTTCATTTCCCTTTCATTAGCTGTCTGGATTGTTTGTTTTGTGGTTTGGTTTATTGAGTTATATCTTAAAGAGAGAAGAATTAAGAGTCCAGAGCGAGAAATCTACAGGCCAATCAAATGTCTTCATTAAATTCTGCTATGCCAGAATGTTTACAGTATGGTTACTTCAATAAACAGACATGTTTTAGTTTATCTGTTTACCACAAGGCACAATGAGCAATACCATTCCCATTGGCTAACATTAGAGTGCAATCTGTGCAAATAGTGAAGGCCAAACCTTTCGGGGAGACATATCTAATCAAAGAATCAGCTCAAACATCAAGCTTGGATTCACAGTATCTCTGTTTGGATTCAACTCTAAAACTACCGCCTAACTACTATCTCTAAAAGTTATTTGAAAATGAAATAACAACCGTTTGTAAGAACAAGCAATAAAATAATCCCACAAACCACAAACAAAAAGCCTCCTTCCAGGTTCTTGTCCTATATACTTCTGCACAACTCAACAAATGTCAAAGTTTTACGGTAAAGGAAGTCTAAATGTTGATGTGATAAGTCGTTTGTAATTGTGGCAGCTTGGGAAGCTTCCTTGGCAAAACACAGATCTTCCTGTTTACTTCTTGTTCACATCTAAGAGCGCAGAAATTCATAACTCATTAATTGATCACCCTCAAATTTAGAGTTTATAGCTGATCTGTTCCTGCCTTCAGTTATAACTTTTGTTTTCATAGAACAATACAGCCTGTTGGTCTGTTGGTAGCTTCAGCTCTCCCATGATGATGTTTGTTACTTTCCTGTGAGAACGGTCTTCGGCCAGTCAGTGGTCTACTGTTTGCACTGCTCTGTTTAGCTAAGCATTAGCTCCCCACAACTGGAACAATAGCTGATGCAGGATTGTATAACGATATTTGACACGGCTTCTAAAAAATGTAAGCAAAGCTGAATCACGCCATTTACTGTCCACGGAGATAGTAATTTCTCTGCTGTTTGATTAAGAAGAACCAAAAAAACAATCAGGCTTTTTGGCACTTGCAAATGTTTCTGGTAATAATCAAAATTTTTGTATCCAATTGTGAATTTATACCCCCTCTTATCTTGAGAGATTCGCTTTTTAGCTCAGCTCTCTCAACATACCAGAGCACCACCAGAATTATCTGTCCATCCGTCTCCTGTTCCATTCTGCCATCACTCACGATCATGTTACCAAGGCAGTTCATCTCTTCCATTTCAGTCAGAGAATGACCCCTAACCCTGGGGGTAGGTGAGATAGTCTGCTCCATACTTCTTCAGTTTTGAACATTTGACATGTCATTCCAATGGTGGCAAGATGAAAAATCTTGATTGACTTCAGATTGTTTGGGTTTGGCCTTATAACCCTTCCAAGATCAACGCATAGCAACAGAGGCTTTTCACTGAGGTCAGTGGTAATATCTCTCCATTTTGCCATTTCTTAACACACTTGTGCATCCTAAAGATGAACAAAATACCACTTTTTCTGTTTTCATGGTGATGCTTCACATCAAGCGGCTAAGCCTAATTAGTTTGCATGTTGTACATACATCTTATAGTAATTTTTTCCTTTTGTCTGGTTTAGTGTTTGGTTTATGGGATTTTTTCTGATTATTCTTCCAGGAGATCCTTTGTGAGGTCAGGCACTGATTCTGGACGAGAAAACTTGCCTCACATCCTCTGCTCCAATTCACCCCAAGCACTAATCTGTATCTTTATTGATTTGCTTTGTGCCACAGAGTTGGAAACAGGAAACTGTGCAAAATGCTTATGGAAGGAGTTTAAACTAAGTCTGAAACAAAGCAAGAGCCTAAACTCACCCAATGAATTGACAGACAGAGAGCCATGATTCCTCAAACCACAGAATGCAACAAATAATTTTGGTAATGAAATGTGTCTTTACTTACTAGGGTCTCTTGCCTGTTCAGGTAATGCATTTTATTCAAATCTGGAAACTTGCCTCCAACTGATACACAGCCAATCAGCTCTTAGATTTAGAAGGGATGGGATTAATATGTGAGTTGCACAAAGGTGGCTATTTATTTAGTTATTTTGAAACTCCGAATGTTCCACTTTTTATTCCCTTTGTCAGTGTATTTTGGATGTGTTGCATTGGTGAGTCATGTTCTTTCAAATGTCAGCTTTCTTTTTTCAGTCAACAGCTGCATGTAGAGCCCTTTAAAAACAGAATGATCTTTTCCCAAAAGACAGAATTTTACCCCCATTTAATTAAAGTTTCCGTTAAATTACTACTGCTGCAGATTTTCAAAAAAGAAACGTAGATTCACAGTTCCTTGCATACAGATCATTGTGACTTCTGTGACATTACAACCACACACTTCATATTTACTTGGATTATGAAAGAAGCTATGTTTTTACACAGGCAGAAAACTGCATTTTCCTCAACTCTTATTTCATCAGCTGTTCTATTTTTGAATGACATCTTATTGCGTGTGTCTTGTGGAAATTTAAGCTGTGAAATAATATGTGCATCCAGAGCCAAAAGTCCTCAAAACCCAGCCTGTCATTGGTGTGGGTTTATCCTCTGACTCACTGCTCGATAATCAAATACCAGCGAGCCTTACTCAAGACTTAAGAGTCATGGAGAATAATTAGAACATCGCACGAAAGCTTTTAGATTTTCCATCATTTGTAGACAAATGGATATTTAAATCAAATGTATCAGTAAAGATCAATATATAGCATAAAGAAAAATGCAATTCCACTTAAAGTTGCTGTAGGTAACTTTTATTAAAAAAAAAATTGTTTTGCATTTTTGTTAAAACTGTCACTTTGTCCCGACATTTTGAGACAAACAATCAGTGAATAAATATCCAGCTCCTCTACCTCCTCCCTGTGGTTCTACTGCCATCTGCAGAAATACTCCTGCTCAGAAACAACCAATCAGTGCCAAGATGAGTATGCTAGCATGCTTTAGGTTGCTTAGCAAACTGGGAATATTTAACATGTACGTGCTGCGTGTGGGAAGGTGTGAGCATGTTTTATACAAGGATTTGTGCTTAAAATGATGAAGAAAGATTTTATATTTCTAAGCAAAGTCCAAGCACAGATATCAACAATATAATGATTTTGGAATTGCTTTTCCAGAGCATAGGACTGTATTTGATAGAGAAATAGTGAGGTCACATGAACAAAAGCTCTCCAAATTTTATTTATTAAAGGGTTTGCTCACTTACGCAGACAGGTCATTGCCTTTTTACTATTTGTGTCCTAACAGATTTGTTGTTGTTTCAGTTAAATTCTCCAGGAAGTTGCCTCATGTGAAAAAAAAGTTCTGAAATAACTTATTAAAGTCTTGTTTTTCACTTTTTATAAAATACAGGCATTTTATAGTGCCATATTAAATCATGTTAGCCTATTTTTGCTGCTTCCTGTCATGCAGCAAACCATGAGCAGATCTCTATTAAAAGCACTGCCAACTGTGCAGTCATCCATTCCTCAGGTCCTGCTGGATACCAGGTCACCAGTGAAGCTACGGATCAAAACAAACCCAGACAAACACTCACAAAGCATTGTCCTACTAACCCACTCTGTAGCGTTTGGACTCTGTGGAATGTGACGATGCAGCAGATCAACGCCGAGGCCGTTGTCGTAGCAGAGCAGGACCAAAAATGCTGCAAACACGCAGAGGAAACTGGACTTTAAAGTCTATTAAAGGCACAATTTAACATTCAGCTGAGCTCAATACACACGTGGCTAATTCCTGCTGCTTCCTTCGCATCCCAAAGCGCTGTATAAGGCGGGTCTGGTGAAACATGGTGAATATTGGACCTGGCATATTTACTTGCTTGTGGGCCGACCAAAACATATGCCACTTTGCAGACAAAATACAGAGCTGAGGGTTAAAGCGGCGGAACCTGTTTGTTTCTCGTTTGCCACCTCAAAAGCACATGCAGCCTCTTGCTGAGCTCTCCGTCACATGTGGTTTTGTAATTATTTGGTCTGCCAACTTAAATAGACAAACTGAAATGCCAAGCTGTGGCAATCCATGGGTTATCTGTGTTTTCCTAAGGGAGATATGGCTCCATTACAGGCAAATGTGTGAACAAATACAACAATTTTAGCTAAAATATGACGGGGTTGCAACGATTTATGGTATAATCGGACCATTGCTGCTGCAGTAAGAGGTTACACTGCTTTTTCCATGTGAATTAAACCCAGGGGATAACCTAAGTACTGTGTGCCCTTTTCCCTAATTGACATGTCAGAGATTTGGGGGGAAAAATATTTTCCACCCACAGAGAGACAAACATAAAGTGCAGAAACCGTTCATCCACACAACAGCTGTTTTCTCTAAGCCTCAGTCTTGTTTATCTTTTTGGCATTCCTTTGCTAAAATGCATCAGAGGAAGTGGATGGGTAAATATAAACTCCATACGGACGTCAGCTCATGGAAAATGCCACTAATACTGATGTTTAACTGTAACCAATTACTGTAATTAATTGGTTAACTGTGATAAGTTTGACTGAGGAAATCATGCCAGAATTCACAACAAAACAGATTCTTGTTTTGTACTTCAAATGCTACATCTGTGTTTCTGTTGCCTTAGTTTTTCTCTTTCATTTGTGTTTCAGTCAGTCAGGTAATATTTGAAAGTAAATTTTAATGGTTTCTAGAATTATTTCCATTATTATTGCTGTATTTTCATCTTTGAATGAATCCAAGCAGACAAGGCAGGGTGAGGTTGTGGCTATTTCCTGAAAGAAGTACACTTCAGAGCATACTTTACTTGAAGACGGCCCTGTAGGAAACATTTAAGTGTTTCATTTCTTGCCAGGAACAGTCAAACAGAAACCCAACCTCGACTTCTAATAAGTATCAATAACAAAGAAAGACTTGTACAGCATCGGACGTGGGTCGTGGCCTTAAGAGTAGAAAAATGCTCTTTCTAAATTGTTGACTGACGTTTGTTAGGGGATGATTCCAAAACCAATACCCTTTGGTGTTCTTTCAAGATCCCTGGAAAATACGTTTTTGTTTTTTTTCCAGAGAACAAAAGGACAAGAGGAGAACTGGGAAAACACACAGACATCTTTATGTTTCTGCTGTGTTTTAGTTCTGGAAGACAAACAACCTACAACCAGGACCTGAAGGGAACATTTTGTTATATTTGACTTTATGTAGCATAAATAATAAGAAAAAAAAGCCCACACAAACACACTTACACAGTGCCTCCCAGACGTTCCAGTCGTACCCACTACCAGGCATACTTTCCATATATTTTCTGATGACATAATCCAGCTCAAAGGTGGTTCTTTTCACAACAACCCATTAGTCTTCCTCCTGTCACTACCCTGCATGATCTCTGCAAAAACATAAGCCTTAAATGTTATCCTTTTCCTGTGTACTGGAACATCAGGATGCGTTCATTGGGTTAAGACCAGCCTGTTCCTTCAATTCTGTAATGATTTAAGACGTTTTCGCAAAGAGGAGGGAGGGGGGGTTGAATCTTCCAGGAATTTCAGCCTGCTTGTTTTGGTGGCAAAAACTACCTTGTAATCCCCCTCTTGTTCTGTCCAAGATGCAAGTCATTTCAGCAATAAGTCACAAAGCAGTCTAAGCCAGCCTGGAAAAATAAATATGACAATTAGCAACAGAGAGAGAGAGAAGGAAAAAAAAAAAAAAAACGTAAGACAGAATTCCCAGAAAGCTGAGCATCAAAACAAATCTTAACCCAGGTCTGACCCATGAATCTGATGATGGTCTGGCAGACGTCTGAATAGAAAAACATTTTTATAGCAATGTACAAGCAAGTCTGGAGGAGGAACTGCATTTTTATTGCCTTTTGAAATATATGAAATAGCTCAGATTTGATCTTTTACTTATTCTGTTCATAAATGCATCATACTATAAACATGTACAGATATTTACTTTACTATCATTTGAATGAATATTATTTAGCAAATCCAGACAATTTTTATAGCCAATGACAAAGTCCTGACATTAAATCTACTTATTTTGTTAGATTTTCTAGCCATATTAACAGAATTCAGTTTTCCTTATTCAGATTTTGTTTAAGTCACCCAAAATTTTAATAGGTCTAAGACTAAGAAAACAATTCCAGAAGCTCAATGTCAGTCAGCTTCATCTGTTTCAAGGTCTGAGATCACTGCACTGCTAAACACCCAAGTGTGTAGAAATAACCACAATCTAACACAAACTCCCCTCCAAGGAAAAAATAAAATTAGTTAAGTTATTTAGTAACAACTAAACCTTCAAGACTGACTGAAAGTAGCAGCTAACTATGTGGACATGCTAAAACGCCTTCTAGAGTTAAGTTATATGATCAGACAGGACAAACATAAGAACACAAACTGCTGAGCATGGTGGTGGTGGTGGTGTCATGCTGTGGGTCTATTTCGTTGTCAATATACTAGTCATTGCACAAAGCAGATGTAATACTGATTACTTAAAATAATTGCTAGACAGCTGAAGCAAAAATGCCAACCCCGTGCTAACAGAAGTGGCTTTTTGTCAGGCAACCAATCAGATTCAATAAAATCTAACAATTCCACCAATAAGAGCCCTCTTATCCAGCTAGATCTACTCTAGGACCTTGTATGGCTACAAAAAGCAGGAGGTTTCTTTCCAACTTATTGAGTTGTATGTGCGTGAACTTGTAAGTGTAATTTTGACCCTGTGTGGATTAGAGGAAATCCGCCATAAATTCAAAGTTTCAATGAAGTTGTTTGTTACATAACGATGAGAAAAACAGTTCAAATGTGTTAAAAGCCAAAAATTATTACATTCATGCTCATAATGAGTGCATATAAACCTCTTACTGGCACTGTTAACGATCCCAGAGCACAAGAGAATCGATGCAGAAAGCTGCCTTCTTGGGTAAACACAGCTACTGATCAAGTCCAACAACTAAGTCCAGATAGCAATCAAGTAAAATTTCCCTTCCTGTTTCCAAAACACTAAAATGAAACACTTTAAAAATTTAAAAGCTCACTTCTTGGTGAGTCACGGTGGCAGCACTTCAACTAAAACCACTGCTGCCCTCGCGCTTCCCAAACCAATCTTCAACAGTCAAAACGAGCCAAAAAAATACGGATGTAGAGCTCAAACTGTGGCTCTATTTCTTTTCCATATGAATCTGATAAACGACTCCCCACAGAAGCCTGACCAAGAAACAACTCTGACCACATCAAGCGCTTTGTCTTTGAAATCTTACTTACACAGCAGAAACTTTAAATGTGAGAGCCAGGGCATCAAGGCAAGATGCAGGCGAACTGATTAGGCATGACTGTCAAGCCATTTGTGGTAACAACAACCCAAAAGAGAAACACAATGATTTATCTCCCTTCTATACATCATCCTGAAGGTTATTAAAGGACCAAGCAATAAAGGATTATATTAGGAGTCTATACCCAAGACAGACAATAAAGGCCAGGAGAAGTTATGAGAAATGTAGTGGTTAGATTGCAATCACTCTTTGTTTTACTCTCCAAGACACCAGCGAGACAAATAGCAACCATATGCGATCATAGATAAGCTCTATTATTTCTCAACAGGGATGTTTTTGTGTCTTCTGCCAGATCTTGAACGATTATCTTTTCCATTTCTTTCCAAGAATATAAAGCAGACTTTCTATAGTTTCTGAGACCCTGACTCATGGCTGTCTGAGAAGCGTCTTAAACAGCACACCGGTTAGGTAAACTGGCGTATGAATCTTGCAGACAAATACACACGGGGTTCTCCCTTATCAAGAACAACCGGCAGAGAACTTTGTGTACCAGCAGAGATAAGAGCTGTAATTATTTTTGTCTGCACAATGTGGAGGACAAAGCAGCACTTTTCCTCAATGAACTGTGATTTCTGATTCTCTGTTTTTTTTTTGGTTTTATTTTGTTTGTACTCTACTATGCATATTAGTGAGATTCCAGGTATGTCCTGGTACGACTCTACCGTTTGAAGAAGTCGTGCCAGACACCTGGTTTTTTAGAAGACACAGCTGACAAAAAGAATTGTCTTTTCTTGGGAATTTTTATTTTAAGCTTCAAATACATATAAGAAAACAAGACTGTATCCTGATGGGTTTTGCTGTTACATGCAACATGTCAAGGCTATGCTACTCTGGCTGTTTATTTAAAAGCAAGTGTAATCTTGTGTTTTTGACTTAATCTGGATCCACAGTACCTCTTCTTCGTATTCCAGAAAAAAAACAAAAAAAAGCATCTCCTATACCCATGCCATGGCATTAGATGAAAACAAAAAAACAACAATGACTAAAGCAGTACTAGGCCAAAGATCCTGCCAAAATAACTTTAACTTATTCTTTGCTACCAATCAACTGATCACTTTTCCTAAGGTAACATGTTTCTAGCTTCAGTTTGAGATGACTGCAGACTCAATCACAGCAGAGGCAATTTGTTTTACTTTTTTTTATGGCGGGAACATTACTCCATTGCAGGGAATGAAAAGCACACTGTATTGCCGACGCACACACCAGGCTTCACGAGTGAAAGATTTATAGAAGATGAAGAAGAAACAAGATGGAAAGTCGGAGAGCTGGCTGTGAAAGCAAGAGTGAAAGGGAGGAAGGAAGAGCAGGGAAGATGTCCTGATAGACAATTGGAAGAATTTGGGTAGGAAGGACAAGAGGACAGATAAGCAGTGGAACAGATAACCATTATGTTCTATCAAATAAAATGTGTCAGCATTTTATTTGATAGAACGAGTTAAAAAAGGCAGGAACTTCACTGTTAAACATCAATAGGATCTGTGTGTGGTCTACAGGAAGAATGCTTCTCATTTCTAGAATCCAGCTTTCAGTCACTGTGCCTGTGGTCTGCATTCATATGTTTTAAGATATTTCATATTTATCTTCCTTTGGAAGACTCTTATTTTCAACCTGTTAGTTTTAAAAAGCGCCTTTCAGACTGAATCTACTTAACATCCGACTGATCCTATCAGTTTTCACTGACATTGTGCAAACCTCAGAGTTTGTGATATTAGAGCCTCAAACTTTGATGTATTTTATTGGGATTTTATGCAATGCAACAAGAGGTGACCAAAGTATAGAAAAATTATCTCAATATATAAATTTGTCAGTCAAACGCATCAAAAGAGCCACACATGCTTCATGAAGACACGATAGAAATTAACTTTCCACAAAATATCTTTCTTTCTGTCATATTTAGATCCAAATTGTTGGTGTTTTTCCACACCATAAAATATAAAATATGCTAATGTTTGTGGTTGTAATGCGATAAAATGTGAAATATTTCACAAAACCTAAATGTAAATCTAAAAGGAACCCTCTCAGCTCAGAGTCAGATGTCTAGGTTTTGACTAGGCCAAACGTGACATCTTACAAGATCCAGTTTGGGTAAACAACCAGATTCCAGATGAGTCAGAATAAACCTCTTGGTGTGGAATAATCCAAGATTTCTTAATATCTGCTAATGGTACAGAAAATCCAATGAGCACACCACATGTCTAAGTGGTAATGTTTATTCTTGAAACAGACAGATTCCTGTAAATGGTGTCTGAGATATGCTGAAAGCTGCACACCTGAAGTAAAATAAGTAGCATGAAAACACGTAAGCTCTGGGTTTGGATTTCTTCCTTCAAGTCTCCCACCTGTCTTACCGCAGTGAACACATGTTCACATACCCAAAGATTTCCTTTCCTGGACCTCATGAGTTTTCATCCTGAGCTTGTCTGCTGGGATGACTTGGCACATCTGGCATTGTGCCTCTGCTAGCCTCCACTCTGCACAAGGAGGGATGGAAAGGAGAAATGACGGAGTGTGAAAAAGAAGAAAGGGATGGTTGTAACGTTGCACCTGCAGTATGTGAGAGCTGCCTGGAAGATCCCAATCTGTGGAATTTACCTGAAAACATCTCGTCTTACCTTGCCTTACATTGTTTCTCACTTTTCGCCAAAAAAACCTGAGAGAAATGTTTGCATTTAGTGGGACTGCATCTGACTCGCACACACTGAACTTCAGATCCAACCCTTTCTCCCAGGGATGCAGTAAAAGCACAAACACCTCAAAGTGTCCCTGCTACCCAGCATCCCTTGCTGCTCTGACATCACTTGTGGCCTGTTTGCACAGCTGCTGCTCCCAATGCCAAGTCAACCCAGTCCTCACACTATTGCCCTCTTCCGCTTATGTGCTGATGTGTGTATGCATGAGGAGGGATGTTTATGTCTGAGGGCCATGCCTTATGTATGAGAAAGTGTAGTTGTTGGCATGGCCACATGTGTCGCACACATGCCAGGATGTTTCAGAAACTCTTGAAAAGAAGATGTGGTTCACCACCATACTTGTAGCGTGTGGAGACGTTGTCAAATCTGTGTCATTGGTGGACTTTAAAGCATATCTTGATGTTATTTCCAGAAGCAAAAGAAGAAAACATCGCACTTTTTGACATCCCCTGGTAAAAGCATGTAAAGAGCTTAAAGTTAAATGTATGTTTTATTGAAGCCTTAAATCAGAGTGTCTAGAAAACCTTTAATTAGGAATGCATGACTATCTTTCCATGAGGTATAAATATAAAGTGACACAGAGGCACATTTTCTTTAGCCAAGTCTACAAAGCTACTTTTAAATCTTCCTGCCAACCAGTTGTTTGTGAAGCCTTCCCAGAAAAGTGCTTTTAACACATTTTAACACAAAAGGCCAAGAAAATGGGTATAAGGGTGCATAAACACGAAAGCATCAAGAACCAGCTGCAGGTGGGTGATAAATAGAAGGCAGGTGCTGCACTGAAACAGGAAATACAAGTATACCAACCCAGAAATCAGTTGTTTGGTAATCAAGTGTTTACTAAATCGTCTTTCTTTCAATAAATGCTCAATTTCTCCATGATTCTGCATGTTTCCTGCCTACATTTGGGTTCTGCACCACAAGAAAATGTGTCAAAAGCTTTTGCATGCTCCAGCCTCATAATATGTCAAAGGATAAGATTAAATGCTGCTCTACAGACAATGCGGACTCTTACAAAGTCGTTAAAAATGGGCTGCCCAGGAGTGTGGCACTGGCAGCTTTTCTTTTTAGTGAAATTTGATTCGACCACAAATGTCTGCAAATTGAAGATTGCGTTTTCTAATGTTTTCATAATCAACTATTTATATTAATTTAAGGCTTTCCACTCATTTGTGACAGGGGTTCTGATAATTGTGGGGAAGGTTCATCTAGTCAGAGGTCATGGTTCAAACCCTAGACAAGCCCCCAGTTGTTTCAGTCGGCTCAAAGTATGA
This sequence comes from Brachyrhaphis roseni, assembly GCA_903066815.1. Classification (NCBI taxonomy): domain Eukaryota; kingdom Metazoa; phylum Chordata; class Actinopteri; order Cyprinodontiformes; family Poeciliidae; genus Brachyrhaphis; species Brachyrhaphis roseni. The sequence goes on from CAEFZY010077751.1 coordinate 18,059, forward strand.
ACAATAAATTCCTAAGAATTCCCTTATTGACCATTGAGATCTTTGAATATGTCCCTGTCCAATTACCAACTGATTTCTAAACTATTGTTGGTGATTTGCAATCTCTCCTTCCCAATTGGAGCATAAAGCAAAACCAGCCGCGTTGAACAACCACAAAGGGAGTCTCTCTTCTCTGTTCCCTCTCTCAACCTGATGTCAGCTTGTCGCTCGTCCAGCATTCGGCATGATGGGGATTCCCCTTATGTCAGTGGTAACTAGGGAAGGGAGAGACGCTGCTGTCACCATCAACAGATAATAGGCACTCAGAGGCTGATGTCATGCTTTTGACCTCTTCATGTTGCCACAGCGGATTGCTGCGCTGCTGCGTCATGTTGACGAACTGCTGAAGGCCTGACTGGTGTGCTTGGTATAGAAACACCTCGATCATCTTCACAACAAACAAAGAAGAGTCTGTTTGACTCCTTGGATCATCCCTGGCATAGAAAAGCAAAGCATTACAGTATGACACTTGCTTTAGGCTGCTAAGATTAAGATCTAGAAAAGTCCAATAACATGTCGAATGCTGAATGTCAACTCTGAAAGTGGCAAAGTTGCCTCAAAACTATATTTTCATTGTAGGAATATTGGAAGGGTTTGCATGTTGGATGTGACCTGCACTGCTCCAGCTAATTTATAAAGTCAGACAGAAGTTTGCAAACACTCATCAGTGAAATGAATCATGTTTTTTATTTTTCACTGACAATTTTTAACTATTTTGTTAGGATGAAATCATCTCTAAATGCAGGAATTGTAAGTTCAGCATTTGAATTTGTCGGCAAGCGTAGAGCAAGAGTAGCGCAAACATTTACGATTGAATAAAAACACACAGGAAATAAAATTTAAAATGTGTGATCAACTTGTAAAACCTGCTAACTGTTCAAACTTAAGGTTGGAACAGGAATGAACTTCTTTTTCTTCAACGGTATAACTTTAATCCATCCATTTTGTACTCTCAGCAAAAATACTCGCATTTCAGTATTCACCTTAAAATGTTGTGATACTTTGTGTTGGTTGATGAGGAACAACACAACAAAAAGGAACACTCAATAAACTAATTTATTTGGGACTTCAAGGATTTTTGTTTCTAAAACTAAGTTTCTGTCTTGCTCACTCCCTCTCTTATGGAAGGGTGAGTGAGAAAGTGTCTTTTTGTTTTTCACAAGTGAATTTATGTCTGTCAGGAGCAACATGAGGCACTGGAACAGAAATGTGAACTGCTGCCAAGAATTGCTTATGCAGCCCAAACAAGAGGTCATGGCAGGACATTAAGGATTTTCAGTATAAGTGGCTGATTTATTTTTCAGCCTTCATGTCACTAATCAAATTTACCACTTCAAGACAAATAAAATACAGGTCATATTTTGAGCGCAGCCGTAAATCATTCTTTTGAGGTGTCACTTTTTGTGTGGTTGTTAAAATGAGAAATTAAACAGAGCGTCAGCTTGCAAAAGCAGAACGAATGCACAGTCAAGTTCAGAGTAAATGGAAACGTCTGAGAAGATAAAAGCAGCGAGGAGAAAAGAGGTGTTCGACACAGGAAGTCTGAGTTAGCCAGTCTGACAATGACCAGGAACAGTAGATAGGACGGGACTGACAGGGAACAGAAAGCAGGAAAGTTTTTCTTCTGCTTTGTTGCACCTTGTTGAATGGTAAAAAGAAAAAGGGTAAACATTGAAAATAGAACTAGTCTGTCAGAAATGGAGCAATTTTAGTCCAAAAAAGTGGAAAAAAAAAACAAAAAAACTTTCATTTTGATTTTGAGGAATCGAATCACCTCTTCTCTTGCATTGACGTTGACTGTTTATCTTGGATTAGAACCAGAGAGAGAAAGGTTGCTCCCTACAGGTCAGAGGTCGGTCTCTGCCTCAGGCGGAGGAGTTCAAGTATCAATGTATCGAGTCATGATTGATGGTAGGAAGGATCTGCAGATGGATTGATGGATGGGACTTCATCAGTACTAATGCTTAGGCATGTAGTGGGGAAGAAAAAAAAGACTCTTGATTTACTCATCCATCTTTAATCTGGCCTTCTGTGGCCACAAGTTATGCAACCAATTTTTAAGTTATGCCAAGGATGTAGTTGTTTGATTTAGGTTGCAAAGACTTGGTTCTCTGGGAATGGAGTTTTAGACCTTTGCTCTTCCCAGACTGCCTTGTATTTAGTTCTATCCTTCTTCCAATCACCTTCAACTGGCTTCCCTGCAGTGGCAACAGCTTAGTGCTGCCACCAGTGGTCCCCCGTGGTAATGGTGAGCTCAGAGAGATGTGCAGTGCTTGTTTTCAATGGCACAGTGTGTTCCATGCAGGCAACGTGTTACATTTTGGTGTCATCTGACCAAAACATCTTCTTTCACATGTTTGCAAAAGGAAGTTCTCATAACTTTTTCAAAATATACTTAAATTTTTTCAAAACTTTATTGAAGTCAAAGTTAAAAAGAAATATTATATATCTAGCACATATTTAACTTTCAGTACCTTAACTGCAAAAATGTTGCTATGTTGATGAAAGAAATTACATTATTTTATGATCTTTAAAGTTCTACAGCTCAACTGAGTAAACTTATGTTTCAGTGTTTAAATTATGAAAGGCAAAAAGCAAGAATTTCACACCTGGTTCTACAGCGCCACCTGCTGGGACGCCTTCATAAACCATGCACCGACTTCACACCGCATCTATGAGTGTCATCTGCCTCCTGTAGGCCAACGCCGGAACTGCAACATGCTGCAAACGAACACGCCTGTGTGGCTGCTCAAACAGCAGGGGGCAAAAAGGATTCTCTTGTGGAAAGTAGGGCAGTCGGTGGTGAAGGTTTAGTCCTGAGGCCTTGCTTTACTTAACTTTGTAAATTTAGTCTCATCTGTGTCTTTGCTGTGGTTCTGGGTTGCAGCTGTCATTGTTTAGGGTAGCCAGAGATTTTATATAGCACTCATAGGCACTGTAGAGCAAGATTTTTCAAAATATATGAGAAATTATGTAGTATTATTTCATTTACTTTAATCATCGACGTTTTTTTTGTCTACACCTGATGTGCACGTGAATACATAGCACATTCATTTGTTTAGTTGAAGAATTCCTTCACTTTTTCTTCCCCAAACTTTTGGCGAGCGGCTGCTGCGTTGTGAATCCCTGCCTTTCTTCTTCAATCACTCCTTCTCACTCGTGAGTAAGAGGAAATTTTAAAGAGCCTTCTGAGAAAGTCCAGCATCTTCTCACACCTTCTGAGGCCAAAGCAAACAGAAGTCCTCAAACACACGAAGGTGGCAGGTGAATTTTTTTATTTATTTTTTATTGTTTTGGAAGAGGGTCAGAAATGAGGGCGGTTATGGGTGAGGCTTTAACGACAAAACCAGGGATGAGGGGCAGATTGAAAAACCACACCCAGCAGGGACAGGAGAGGTTTCTTAAACTTTAAATGGGAGAAACAGGTGAGTTGGGGTGTGTGTGTGTGTGTGTGTTAACGGGATTCTTTTTGAGCAAGGTAATCACTGGCTGAAAGAGAAATGGTGGCTTCAATGGAAGAGTGCTAATAAAAAGAGCAGAAAGAGGAAAATGACAGGTCAACAAGAAGTCTCATTTTAGTTTGCACTGGTCATTTTTTCATGTTATATTTGCAGTGGAATTTCAGAATAGGGTAACACAAAGTAGTTTTTTTACTGTGAACCTTTATACTAGTTGCAAGTCTTTTGTAGCTCCCGGCAACTTTTCTTCCAGGCTTGACCCCATTCGTCTTCAGATCCACACAGAATAAATATCACTGTATTTAGTATATAGGAAAAAAATACACTATTTTTCTGAGAATCACTGTAGTTAGCATATAGGGGGAAAAAAAGGAAATCTGCTAAATGTCTCCCCAAAATGGCTTGTGGTAGTCTCTTAATAGTGGCTTTTTAAGGCAAGACATTGCACTGTATTTTGTACAGTATTTATTGAAGTGAATGGTTGAATAATAAGACATCGCTAAACTACTTTGCAAAAGGTAACTTAATTATTTACACGTGTAAAGCTGAGAGACATACCCCAAAAGAATTGTAGCAGGAATTGCAGCAGAATGTGTTTCAATAAAGTGTTCTTGAAGGCGGAATATGATTGCCCTCCACACTTTTCAGACTTTTATTGGCAACATATAAAGAAAACTGTTACATCTTGTGCTTTTACTTCACAGAAATGCTCTACTTGTGTGGTAGAGATTTGTCAAATCAAATCCTGATAAAATACTTCACCATTTGTGGTTGCAACATGAAAGAAAAAAAATGATAAAGAGTTTACATTTGTAAACCATTTCACTTCTCCTACACTCACTGGTAGCTTAATCTGCTTCATCTGAAAACTGTACATAAGAAAGTCTCAGCTTTTATACATCTCCATAATTCATGAAGGCACAATTACATCCACAGATATACCAACAGCCTCCTGCACACAGCAGCTCTCATGCTATCAAAGCCTTTATTGTTTCCCTTCTTATCACTTTCCCCTCTGCAGTTTTTCCCTTCCTGCACTCCTTTACCTGCCCTTATCTCCCCTCCCTTTCATCTCCGGAGAGGCCTCCGAGGACCAGAGACAAAGAGAACAGAAGAGGAGGAAAGAAGGAGCACCAACAAGGGGGCATGAGAAGAGAGAGGAGACGAGGAGAAGCGGAGAGGAGTCAGAGAATAGGCCGCTTTATCAGAGATAGCACGCACACACATTTATGCTCGCACACAGGGGCCATTGTTCTGTGGTTTTGCTGCGGGGCCCTGTGATCACACAGGCAGGGAATGATGAACGTGTGGCCTCTCTTTCTCCCTCGCTCCACCTTTCATCTCCTCCTGACTCGTCTCTTGATGCTCCTTAGCTTTTTGTTCATTATTAGTACAGCATATTGTTAGACATTTTTCACACTTATATTTTGACATGCTCTGTTTAATTACTGTGTAAATGTATTTACCTAATGTGTTTGTAAGTCATGCCCTTTACCAGATTTCTCTCAGGTATTTCAAGCCACCTGCTTTCTCCACAGCTTATGAAAAAGCCAGTAAGATATTGTCATTAGCTGCATTTGAGCTTTTTTCACTGTCAAACTAATTTTAAATAAAATAGAGTTAATAAACTCTATCCCATAAAAATGTGTGTGAGCAAGGTGGCTTTCAAATCTGACTTAGCCACTCTGCTTCTATCTTGAGAGAAATGGGCTAAAATTTCAGCCAACCTAATGCAGTTTGTACAATGACAGCGAAATTTTTGGACCCAAGTTCTGGCAAATAATAAGCGAATGTATATAACCACACTGTTCGTGTCTGTTTGTTTCAAGCTTTCTCACCATTCCAACACTTTTGCACCACCAGGTGATAAATTTGCAGATACACCTACCACCCTCCTCCCACACACCTCCAAATGGCCAAAGGTCATATAAATACAAGCTATTTATGTGGCCTGTCAACTTTGTTGCCAGATGCGTCCACGTTGACAGACCACTTTCAGAACATAAAAATATTTGTCGCAAGGGTTCTACAAGTCTGAGCTAACTTGATCCAGATTGTCTGTGAGCTCGCAGGTCCGATTAAAGAAAAAGTAGCGTTGGCAGAAAGTTGAAGTTAAGTATCAAGTTACAATGAATGTAAACAGGTAGAATGGGCAGAGAGAGGTCATGGTTGGAGTAAAGATCCTAGTTTTTTGGGGATTTGTTTTACAACATTTTGTGTTTTATCAAAGCATTAAAAGCAGCTTTTTATTTATGTATAGAAGTTGTATTTGTGCAGGTTTTCAAATCCATCAGTTTTACCAACTGACTCAGTTAAAGATTGAGTCAGTCCATGATCCATGAATATGTGGAAATTAAAAGGTTGGGTTGAATAATAGGATGTGGTGGTAATTTTTCATGATGCCCAAGGTCAAATTAGTCTCCAGACAAAATGTGGCACCCAGTTGTTCAGTACTTTAATATCAGCTTCCTGCTGTATCCATGGAGAGAGCAACACCTCTCCCATTCACAACATGCAGGATGTTTCCTGTGCAGCCCATCCCATTTCCCAGCAGCTCCTGACCCCAGGGGTGCAACACCTTAACCTCTGCGCTCTTCTCTGACAACACTCACTTTCATAACAGTCTATAAATTGACCCTCTGGAGCAAAGGGAGTGTGTTTTTGCGAGGTTTTAGACATATGGAAGAGGAGCTGCACCGGCTTAGCTCGATCTTCTTTCCAGGTTTGGCTTTGAGGGTGTAGGCTAAAACAGTTTTAAGTTTGCTTGAATATATCCTCGTTTTACGATAGCATTTTAGTAGATGCTTTTAAACATTCGCCTTTGCACTGCTTTGTCATTTCTCTACCTAGCCGAAATGTGCCAAGAATGTTTCATCACGCTTCGCTTGTAAATGCTAATGTTTCTTTGGCAGCGTCTCGCATCGAGATGAGGCTCTCAGAAAGTGCTGAGGTAGTTCCTGATGGTAAAGATCAGCACTTAACATGCTACCTGTAAAGTACGTGCGACTATAAGCTGTATGTGCGAGCACGGTGTCGCTATGGAGACCTCAAAATGTTATTGAAAAAGGCAGGAGGTAATTTATGAGATTCAACCTCTAACCTCCCAGACATGTGCAGTATACTGGGATATTAAATGCAGTGTAGCCTTCGAGTTTAATTGTATAGGGAGACAAATATCAAAACTACAATGTTACTGTCATACCTGAAGTCAGAAAATAATCTCTTAATGCCTTATCACAGACTCTGCAGGTATTCGTGTTTCTGTTTTTGAACATGTGTGCAGAACTGTGCATGCACACGTGTGCCTGGGGCAGAAGGATCTTAAAGGAAACAGTCCCTTTCTGTTGGAGGTATGAGAGCATCCGAAAAACGATCCAAGCAAGCGATGTGCTTGAACACGTTCTACAAAATGAGGATAAGCTGAGATGCTGAGATGCTGCCATTCAGAAAAAAACTTGCCATTTAGAGCGAGGTCACACAAATCACACAGGAATTAGACTGCTAACTGGAAGCTTTCAGAGCCTCACCCTTTGAGTACATTTACAGCCACAATTATGACTTAACGATGAAGTCATCGCTGCATGAAAACAGGAGGACACCGATGCGTGAAATCCCCGTTTATTGTCGGAAAGATAGAAAATAAAAACCCAGAGCCTGGAGCTACTGCTGGGTTTAAAAGCTCTCCATCATTGTCACAGGGCTGCGATCTAACGGGAGCACGAGTGTCCACTTCCTCTGGAGTTTCACTCTTGGACCACAAAAAATGTTATCTTCTTCCACAACATGGTGCATTCCAGCAAGGAGTGTCCATGTTTTCATGGTAGGAGCTTAGGTTTCCTCTACAGGCATATTTTCTTTTGTACGATAATGTTGGTCCCATTCCAAACACATATTTCAATCAATTATATTGAGATTTTATGTGATAAGATGCAAAAGAATTTGTATTAATGGCATTTATTTGTTTTTAGGTCCTTTCACTCCAACACCCCTGAATATTGTAACCAATTGTCTCCTGAAGCCAAACACAAAATACTTCATCTCCCAGCTGCACTATGACCCTAAAAACACAGTAAGAGTAACAAAGGAATGGTTATATTAAAATCAATATCAACATATTGCAATGTTGCCAAATAGGAAAAGTTAATGTGATTAACATTCTGTTACTACATGTTCAAGTCCTTCCAGAAATGCCATGTTATACATTGACCTTTTCAACTCTTTTTGCTCTTAAAGATGCACACACCCACACACACACACACACACATGCAGCTCCGTTTAGGCATAAACAAAGAAGAAGCAGGTGAGGAAAGTGTCTGCTTGTGTTCTTTTAGCGCCATGTTGGTGATTCTCCTGACAAAGTGCTAAAGTTGGCGCCGCTCAAACGGCTGCCGTCCAAAGTAAATCCAGATTTGCCAATCGAGCCGTTTGTTTTTAAGCAAAGCGGCTAACTATTTCTACAGCTTTTTATTTTTTCTTTATTGTCTCATCAGATCATTCGTGCATTCCTATCTGTTATCTTGTCGGAGCAGGTTCATACTGACGACCCGATGTGGAAATACAATACTTATATGTGTGGTTATAAGTGAGGAATGAACTAAAGTCAATTCATTTCAACAAGAAGTTCAACCTGAAATAAGTCGTTAACAACCGGGGCTCCCCGTAACCGTTGACGTCTTTGCTTTAGCATTACCTAGACAACAGGATGCTGTTTGTCTAACAGCGCTGCTCTTCTAGAAAGATGGGATGGCTGGATCACTTTAAAGTTTATAGCATCTGCGTGAAACCTGAAAGGCCAAACTTTACTCCACAATGAAATTTGTTAGTGCTAAGCAAAAATGGTCACACGAAAGTGTTTAAAAATTTGTGGGAAACTGCATGACATTAAGCTATAAAAGGCCGAATCGATAAAGAATGGTAAAAAGTAAAGAAACACGTCACTCCGAGCTAAATACGCATTAGTTTTTACTGACAATCGCCAGATGTGAGCAAAACTCATAAATATGCCCAGCAGGAGATCTGCGCCCTGGAAGTGCCATCTGTATCTAAGCTGTTTCCCATGCTCCTCTCTGGCAGATAGGCTGGCACACCTGGCTGAGAGGTCCGCAGGTCCTGCCAGTGCACGTAAAAACCCCAGACCAAGTTGCTGTGAAAACAGACACGCCTATATGGACGGCAACAGCTATTTTTACTCGGCCTCTCACACACTTCAAATGGACTCGGCTCACCCACCAAACATTCCACACTGACAAGCGAGGACTTTGAACACTGCGCCACCCTGCCTCCTCCAGTGCTGGGAAGTCTATATGGACATTGTCACGTCCTTCTGCCAGAGCCTGACCGCGTCTGAAGACGGGTCCCATCGACCTGTTGCAAAATGCCTCTGAAGAAAACCAAAGGGGACGGAGTAGGGAGAGAGGACAGCTGGTTGAATCTGGATTTTTATAATTTGTTTTTGGAAAATAATGGTGGTATTAGCGACATTGTCCTTTTTACCAGACAATAATGGCTGTTCCCGTCCTCTTGATTAAAGGTGAGAAGGGGGTAAAAGAAGACATCCTATCTACTTTTAAGACTTCCATTTGATAATTTTTGTGATTATAATAGCTTAGGTTATCCTTAGCCACCCCTATAGTCATGCTGTTATAGGCTTAGGCTAATTTTCAATTTTCTACCAATACTTTCCATTTATGGTTGTACATACTGTCTTGGACATCGTAGGTTCCATGTAATGGAAAACTCCATCTGCTGCTTATCTACCCAAAGAGTTTTCAATTCTAATCAATCAACTTTGGGCTTTTAAATGCAAGAATTGTTGCTTTAACGTTGCTCTTGACTTAATCATTCTGTTTTCCTAAACAAAGCAATTGATGGAGATATTAAGATATATACACTCTATTTTTCAATCTAACAGAAAGTAGCTGTGGCCCAGTGCTTCTGTTTTTTTCTGTGTCGGATTCTGGAGGTTTCTTCTAAAATGGAGCGTCTCCTTTCCACTGTCACTACACACTTGTTTATGATAAGAGATTTATGTTAAATCAACAGTCAATACTGACATTAAATGATCAACTGAACGACAACTTTATATTATAATTGGATCTGTGTGTTAAATTTGAAACTGGCTATGCTGTGATGGCATGAGAATCTGGTCTTCATTGCATTTCTTTTTACTAGGAAATTAATTCAGCCTGTTTGTCCTTGAGATAAAGTTCCTTGAGATAAAATGTGTTGTGAGTTAGTGCAATCAAGTCTGCGATTTGTAATCAAGTTTAGTATGCAGCTAGTTATCCAGCTTTTAGTAGGCATTGGTTATTTTTCTTTTTAAGAAAGATCAAGAGCGCACCAAACAAAATAGAAGAGAACTCACCATGATACAAATTGGAAGACATTATAATAGTTAAGGTAATCATTTTTATGCTTGCTAGAGACTTAATGCACCAAAATACCTTACACAAGATCTTAAAAGCCAAACACCTTTAGGTAAATGTGAAAAAACACAGCAGCAGTGCTAAGTAGAAATGAGACTCAATCCATTTATTTTTTCCTTTTGTGAAAGTCTTCACAGCAATTGGCTTCTTCATGAATAGATGTGAATAATCTAGGATGCTATTGTTTCAAATGATCTACATTAGTAGCAAAAACAGTGCTTTATTAAATTTAAGTCATTCATTTTGAGTGACAGTGTCCTGCTGTCTTTATTAGATTGCATAACGTAGTGTACAGTGTGTGTCTCGTAGCTGACTCTTAGTGGGATGTGTAATTTGCTTATTTTGGCTTTAACGGCCTCAGCGCTCATAGAGATTACTCAAAGTTCTGAGTGTTTCTGTGCGTGCCTTGGCTCTCTGTTCCTCAGAGAACAGCAATTGCCAGTCTTTTGCATAGAACCTCAGCACTTGGGTTATTTCAGATAATAGGGATGACGCAAGCCAGCTGACAGTGAGAGGAAGGTTTAGAGGGAACAGGCTGAAGTGCGATATGAGATACTCGACACGAGAGGTGATTTATCTCAATGTTCGCCGAGATGCGTCATTTCTCATAGTGTGTTCTCAGGGGGATTCCAGGAGCTGTCATCACTAAAATTCCCAAATATGATAAAAGTTAGCTTGAAATGTTCTCATGATTTGGTAAATGATGCTTTTATTCCATGCCGTTTTGTTTTTATGGTGATTTTGAGATACTGTGGTTTATTTAAATCTATTATAATTACTTGAGAGAAAGGCTCCTTTTTCATGTCTGCACTGAAAGGAATCAAGAAAACAACATTCCAGAAACCAGATTTGGAGTCAGTTTGAAACGCAACATAGCAAATCGTCAGTAAAAGAAATCTAAAATATGAACAAACACTTGAATTAAACCACACTGACAATTTAGTGATGAATGAAAGCAGATCAAGTGTTAGGTGAGTAAAAAGTGAGCACTATTTATTTTTCTCTATGCTAATTGGCTGCACCTCTAAGAGTGGAAATAAGGTAGACTGTAGATATTAGCTTCTGTATTAGTGCCAAATCAGTTTCCAATGTGCTTAACATGCATAAAAACGCATATTAAGGGAAATTTGGTGTTTGAAACAGAAAAATAGGCAGTAATAATCTTAAAGGATTTTAGCCATTCATAAATGGCTGTATTCATTTTGTCTTGTTAGCTGTGCAACAGGCAAGCTGCCAAAAGTTTTTTTGGTTGATCAGCTGATTAGTTCCCTGGCTTCTAAAACTCATCAAGTAGTTTGGTTCAATCTAGTGCAGCCGGCTTTTTAAAGGTTTTGCATGTATCATATGTCTCTACATGTCTAATTCTGCATCCTGTAGGATTGTTTTTGTCCCCTCTCCTGTCCAACAATTACGTTTTTTACTCTATTGATAATAATAGAGTACACTGCACCACAGATACAAAAGCTGGAGGTAGGAAAGCAAACAGCCTCACAGGCTTTTACTCAGTTTCTTGTTCTATAACTATGGCTATTCTAGGAAAAGTTGACAGACCCAAAGATGCTCCTCCTTTTGTAACCGAGAGTTGTCACGGACCATTCAGGAGTGTTTTTAGATGAGTCTAGTGACACAAAAACAGGTGGATAAACCATCAAGCTGGTGTAATCTAATATCACATGAGCAACAAGTATTTTAAAAAGAAATAATGCATCTTAAAAAGGAAGATGTAAAATAAAAAGGACAAGGACATAATAAACTTCGGGGAAGTCCACAATCCCTTCTTTAAACAGGAATGGAAAAGCAAACTAAACAGAGGATCCTAAAGAAATACCTGTATGTGCTCTGACCTTATTTAGAGTGACACATTCTGCTAGCATTTGTTCTTTATCCACATAAAGAACATTACAACAATATTGCCAGACTACAAACCTGTGACAAAAAGACTAAACCTTGACGTGAATGCACAGACTGAGGGGAAGTGAAAACATATTTCCACCATGTAATCATAAGGTCTTTTATTAGATGCGTACATTGATGACTAGCAGAGCTGAGCTTTCAAAACGTCACACTGTTTAGGAAAAGGCCTCTCTGGAGCAGAGCCTCGTGTTTATGCAAGAAGTAAGTCTGGACTCTCGGTGGATTTGGATGAAACTTTTGATGTTGTTCCCAACTTTGTATTATTCATTTGTTCTTTTACATACTGTCCTCTTGTGGCTGTTTTCCTGTCATCCATGTGAACTGTACGATGTTATTCTCGTATGCACAATCAGCAAAAACACCACTAACGAGACAACAAAACGATTATGTTTAAATGCGTAATTTGTTCACTCACAAACAGGAAACTTGCTTTAATTGAGGCCAGACTTAGGAACATAGAGTAAGAAAACATAATTATAAATCAACCTTCTTCCCAGCAGTTTGCTATTAGGCTTTGACTGACTGACTGCAGCCTCACAGCTCCACGTCACCAAATGATCTCTCTGACGTCCCCAGATGCCTTTTTATTAATCTTTTAAGCATCTGAGATTATGACTAACTGTGTGACAAATCAGACATGAAGGCTAGCGGTTGACCTCAGCTCGAGTGACCCCGGCAACACGTTCAGTGCCCCACTGCGCTCCCCGGCTGATTCGAACATGTGGTTGTGTTCATGTGTCTACTTTTGCGTTTTGGCACCAAGCGTTCAGTTGTTACGTGTCGGCTGAATTCAGCCGCTGTGTATTAGACGTCTTATGTAAGATTGCGACACAATCCGTGTGTTTCCCTCTACATCTGCCTGGCTTCTGGTTTCTCTTTGCAAATGTTTTTTTTTTTCTAATTTCTCCTCTTTCCCCTCCTAAACTCAGCAATGATAATTCTTTGAAGAGCTCTTCCCAGTCATTATCACATTCTCCAGTGTCTCTTTTGTTAAGTACAGTTTGAATCTTGTTCTGAATGCAATAGTCGTGTTATCACTCCCAGGCATCCCTCAGGCCCCGCCGCAGTCCTCTGGCGAGCGAGCCATCCACGTTAAATACTGCAGTGTGAGGACAGTGTGTGTTTTTATGTGTGTATGGGACAGTTATGATATGTGGAGGGGGAACATGGGGCAGGATATGAAGACCTTTATTGATGAATAACAGATCCTTATTTATCTCTTCGTACTGCTCACCTTAGTACGTTAGTGGGTCATAAACCTCAGCTGATTCATGTTACCTCGTTGTCAGAAATGTTTTTACTTTCAAGGAGCCACACACCTTAAAAGGATGCCTTCGTCTTGCAGAGAGCACTTCACTTTTAAATGGGCTCTTATAAGAGGGTGAGATTAGTTAGACAAACTACTCCAAAGAGTTTGTTTTAAGAGATCACTTAAATCTTACACTGATGGCCATTTACGCTACATAAGACCGTCTAGCATTGCTTCAGAGATTAGCAACTGCACTAAAAGCTTCCACAACCATCATGTTGCATGAATGTGCTCTAAAATGAACCCATCATCCTTGATGAAAAACATGCTTCAAGTCCCCTTATAAGCATGTAAAGTTTAGATGAATTGTTGCAGCGCAGAGTAAACATGGTGAAGGTACAACTCCCACCAGACTTGCTGGCCCTTTGATAATCTTTGTCAGTCCCTGATTGCATAATCTAACAAGATTTTCAAGGTTCTGGATTCTCTCTTCCACATTTTTACATAAAATATCCTCACTATACTTAGCAGTGAATATGAAGTTCTCTTCATGATGTTCATCTTTTTTTACTGCCTCAACATCAGTGATGATATGGCAAAGTAGTAGAACAAAAACATTCCTCTTCTATATTTTGTGGAATTCAACCACAGATTGAAATCCAAGTGACAAAATGAAATGAGGAAGCTGAGACAAAAAAATCTGTCTCTAATTTGTTTAGTAGATTTCAGGAATCTTTAGTCCTTCTATAATGGGCCTTATTAAATAACAGTGTTGCTAATTTCATTGGTAAGAGAAAAACAGAAGAAATGCTTCCTGTATATATTAGCAGACTGCACATGTGTCTGACAGCGCTCCTTCTCCATCTTGGAATGGATATGTGATGCAGGGTGGCTTCAGGTAGGGGGCTTCCCTGTCTTTTCGAATCCCCGTTTCCCTGCCAACGAGGGGGAAAACATCAGCAACAAAACCGTGAGACCTGGGAGGTTTTTTCCAAAGACAGCACCGATCCCAAAATCCCCTCCTCCCACATATTCCTCCGATCTTGAGTTTGTGAAACCCTGACTCCCCTTTCCATAGCTCATCCATTATTGAATTACAAAAATAAAGAAAAGTGGAGATCCTTACACCCAAAGGAGCCAATGACTGACAGATACCTGGTTGTAGCCTTTGTTACCTTGGCAACTTCACTGGAGGGGGATTGAAGTGTTTGCACAGCACATGGCCATGCGACCTGGAGTTGGTGGTGTGTACTGGGTGGTGGAGTGGGCAAGTTTACAGGGGGCTGAAGATGGGTACCAGAGTCAACAAAGTCAAACAAGTAGCCCCTTCATGGAACAGTCACTGTGATATAGACACAGTGTGACCACATGTTGCAACAGAAGTCTAGCTAAAATCCCATAAATCACCAATTTGCTGCACAGAAGGCAAGATGTGGCATTGACAAACTTTTTTTTTTAAAGTGTTACATTTATGTTGAGAAATATTCAATTCCCTGTGGCAAAACCTTTAATAAGAAGTCCAAATATTTGCACAGCAGAATCAACCCATATGCCCTCAAAGCTTCAAGCCAACTGACACAGATCTGGAGACACGCATACCAATTCACAAGTGACATTCTGCAAACATCAAAAGCCTTGGAAATAACACTTTTTGGGGATATTTGACAAGAGGCACGCTTTTCCCTCACACAATGAGTGAGCGGTCTGCCGGGAATCTGTAACGCTGAGCTCATCACTTTGCAGAAACTTCATCCAATAAAACAATTTATGGTTTTTCTGCTGATGTACAGCTGGCAGACGGTCTGCTAATGGGTTTTAAATGTGCCGTCTCTGGCCTACAGAGGTGGCACAGAAAAAAAACCCTGAAGTTAGCAAGGAATGAAAGAGCGTGACGGAGTTCTGATTATGAGAGCATCCCGATTTCTGATTTTCTGCAGAACTTCTAGCTCCTTCCAGTGAGTTGGACATCACTGGAGCTTGGTTTGCCAGTTTTGGGGAGTGCCGAGCCAAACACCAGCTGACTTTGATATGTTGGCCTGGTGACACAGTCACAACATCCTTCGACTTGTTTCTAATGGAGGGTGATATTAAAGCAAAAGGCCACCCAGTTCAAGATGCTTTTTTTGCTTCTACTTTTCCATCTAACATATTTGACTTTAATCAAACATTTGAAGGAATCCATCTGTTAAGTTTGCCACCAACTATCCTTGAAATTATTGAAGTATACCGTCTATGACTTATTGACATAGTTTGTTGGGTTTCTCAGTAAATTTAGTATTCCTTTAAACACATCAATGGAAACTCGTACATTATTATATATAAGACATCCTGGTTACCTTAGATCCAAAGCTATTAATTTGAATCAAATAAATAAAAAAAATCCCTGAGTTGGAATTTCTGAGAGAAACTTTTCGCTGTAAAATTGCCATTATCTTTCCGTCTACTGCTTCGTGAAAACCTGCTGCTACGCTGGCAAATTACTCCCACAGTGGAGCTCTCTGTGACTCATCATGGCCCACGCTGTTTACATTTTAAACTTGCGGCCTGTGACTGAATACAAAAGGTCTGTGGAAAATGAGGAAAATGGGAGATGTACGGGGGTGTGGGGTTTCACAGAAGGTCAAGTAAGTGTGTAGATTTGGGGCCAATGGTGGCTCTCATGTGATTTCCATGGAGGAGTACGTTGGTGTGTTGGAGGAGCGTTTTGTGGAGCATCTGTTTACGTTCTTGAACTCTCCCCTCAGTGTCTGTTGCTTCCTACAGTCCATTTGGCTGTCAGCCAGAGACCACTTCAGATAAGTCTTATTAACAAGTTTATCTGATAGTGCCCACTTACTTTGAAGTGCCTTTGGTTCAATGATGGATGGTCATGGTTATAGATCTGGACAACCGGGTCTGTTGTTCCAGACCTATAATGGAGGGAGGCCCTCACAATATCAAATTATGGTCAGGAATACTGTTTTCAAAACTGGCCTGTTAGTGCAGACACACATAAATCTAATTTTACAGTCACATAAAACCTTATACTTTTTGTTTGTTTTTTTCAAACTGTCATTGAAGTAATGTCAAATAAGCCCACACCTCAATCCCAAACAGAGATATGTGTTTGGGATTATGAACAATTTGAATGGCAGCATATATAAATAATTTCAAAAGATTTCATTTAGTTTATTTTTATCTTAAATAAGTAAGTGTTACTTAAATCTTTAGTAATTATTGACATAGCAGCATTTAAGTTATTAAAAATACATTTAAATGTGTGATGAAAATTTAATTAGATTCACCAGTTTAATATATATTGAATAATAACTTAGGGCATTTGAAATAATAATGTTTGATATCACATATCATTGTAGGCTGTCAATGACAGGATGGTAATTTTAAACTTGCTCTAAGGAGGAAAATAAAGTATGGAGCAGATAGAAGGGGGTATAATGGAAGAGAAGACTAAGGGAGTCGATTAATCATGTCAATAAATGGTAAATATTCATCAATTTTATTTCATTTACAGAATATGTGGGTGGGGGGCCCATCTAAGAGTATCCTGACCTGGGTCAAGGCAAAGCTGTCAGCTTGCCTGGATGTGGACATTGTGGTAAGATGTGCTTTCTATTGGAGTTTCAAACTTTAAGATATTATGTGTCAGATGGCAAATTTATGATGAGTAGAACTTCATACAAATGACTGCAAACCTGTTGCACTGGCCCCACATTTGCTAAGATTCTGATATTTTTGTGCTACATTATGTTGACATATGACTGATTTTCATTAAACATTTTTACTTAATCTGCTTGAGAAATATTAGAAATTGTGACTTTTGGTTCAACGAATCAACCTCGTAGGGCCTCAGGAATCTGTTTTATTTGTTACAGTTTTAACAGATTGACCTTGAATGCCACAGAAGTTATTGCTATTCCTGCTAAAGTAGTTTAGAAGAGCCCCCTCACAAAACCAAGTCCAGGCTGCTGTCAATTATACAAGGGAAGAAATATTTTATTCCCCATTTTGCGAATCCACAGTAGCTTAAATTGAAGCCAAGGTCTAATAAAATAAATACATTCACAAATAATACTAAATCCTTTACAGTCTGTTTGAAAGGCTATATATGTTTCTTTGTATGCTCATTTATCCCTTGTGAAGAAAAGAACTGTAATTATAAGTGTTATTAGTAAACTGGTTAATTTTTTGAGCATATAGAGGTAAAAAAAAAAGGTGGCAGTAGCAACTGGATGCAGCTTTAGCATCATGGAAGGTGTTGGAACCAGTAAGTAGCTTAAGTATCAGTGGCCCCTGGCTACAACCACCAATGGCTGTAAGTAAAGCTAGCTTAAAGCACAACTGGACCATAAATGCCAATAAGACCACACAAGGCAATGATATAATTAGCAAAGAATTATTTTCCCTCTACCTCTTGTGGAGGTAAAGATAAATCCAAAGTCTCGCATAAGGTGCATATCTCATGTTTGAAGAACAGCAGTTGAAGTTTTTGATTATAATACAGACATATTTAACTGAAGAAACAGTTTGTCCTGAACTTATTCTCCCATTTTCTGTTGGATTTTGGCCGATTACTGTAAAATCTCAAGGGTTTGTGTTTATATGAGCTCTCGTTTTCTTGCCAAAGCAAAAGAATGAGAAGTATGACCTTAAATTTCTAATTCAGAACAGATTCTTCTCTTTGTAAGACTTCCTGTTTTGGATTCTCATTACATCCATGAGTTACAGTCATGAATTGTGTTTAAAATTAATGTGGGCATGCTCTTCTCAATGCATGTCAGAAAACCTTGCACAGCCTCCTGTAAAAACATTTGACACTCAAAGTTGGTGGTTTCTGGCAAAGTACGTCTTTAAGAATCTACATGCCCTGTAGTCAGCTGTGTTCTCAGTGCATGGGGGCGCAGGGGTCCTGTAGCCCCGTCTGTGTCTGTCTGCCATTAAGATGTCGCCACTCTGGCCCACAAAGCCGCTAATAGCAGGGTCTTGAAGGAGGCTGTTTTACACAAGGGGAATCTGTGGCCACAACAAGGTCACTCTTTGGTTTGGAGGGAAGATGTAGAGGTCTGCATACCATCTCATAACCCGCCTCCTATGTGCTACAGTGCACTCCAGAAGAAGAGTACACGGCACCTAAGTGCACGTTGGTGATAAATGATACGTCTATGTATTTTGTTATCTGTGTAAGCCGGCGTACCTGAGGTTTCTGTTTCTGCTTGGATTATAGACAGCGCAGAGAGGGCCTCACATCTGGCTGGCTGGCTGTCAGCCCGCCCCGGTGATGGGGTCCAGTTGTGGCAGTGGGCTCCAGTTGTCAGGGGGTGGAGGGGCTGAGTGGAGGCAGACCAGCTGGTAATGCTTCAACCTGCCAGGCCTAAATGGAAGAAAACAGAATAAGCATGTTCAAAAGTTAACACATGCTGTTTTATTGCACATTGTAGATAAGCTTTACTTTTAAAATGTTAAAGCTTTAAAAATGGTAAGGGAAGAGAGAAGCCTTCTGATTGCTTTAAAGTCTACAGTATATGACTTTAAAGCTTTAAAGTACTCCCTAAATCCTAACTGTGGAGATGTAAGGCCTTTATGTAATACATAAATGTTCAACACAAAATTTCAGAAGAACTTGTATACCTCTTAGTTTTTTTCTTGCCGTAACATCAATAGCCCTTGGGGACTCAAATAAACCTGAAAAAAAGTTTATAAAATGATGATTTAAGTAAGTCACTAATGTGTCTGTGGAGAGCTTTTAGATGGCTGATCACTGCTAGAAGAGTGTATTGCTATTTTCCATTTGCAAAAAAAAAAGGTTCTCGACTTGGTTCACTGAAATCCTAAAAGCTTTAAAAATGGTAACCCTTTCCAGACTGGTGGGGTGTCAGAGATTTTATTTCTCATCTGTTCTTAAAATCCTTTAGAACACAGCCTGATGTCTTGCTTTTAGAGATCTTTTAGCCCGTTCTTGCTGCTAGACAAGAAGTGAAATTGTCTAAGAAACACTTTTTGCATTTACTTAGGTTGCCTTCATCTCAGATTAAAATGTGTTTCATGACCTGAACTGTTGAAGCGTGACCAAAAAGTAACAATTGAAGAAATCAAGAAGGGGATCCACACTTCTTCACAGCACTGTAGCAGACAGCTAATGTGTTCCTGAACAAGGCAGATGCTTTTTTTGGAGTCAATCCCTGGAAATGACAAAGGAACATTCTGATCCTCCATCTGGCCTCCATAGCCTACCTGGACGGGGAGAAGGAGGGAGGAAGGAAAGGTTGTAGGGTATGCAATTAGGCGAGGTAAGAACTGAAGAAAAGAAAAAGAAGAGAAAGTTCTGCCCAACTGGCAAAGGCGTAATTGAGAGAAACTAGAAGAGAGATAGTTTCCAATCAAGTCAGCACATGTTGGGAGCTATCAAACCGGCTGGCTGTGAGAGATTTTTGTCATGTTAAAAGGACCATAAAAAGAAAAGAAACTGGTCCAGTGGAGCTAGTGGGTTCAGAGCTGGGTTTACTGGAGGAGGACAACAGACTCTGCAGACCTCTGAGCTGAGCTGTGTGTCATTTGGAGTTTGCCTTTATTTTCTTTCTCTATGGAAAAGGTATACATCTTCTGTCAACTGTTCCATGAGTTGGTTCTCTCCTCCGACCAGGAGACGCTGCCATGCATAAACGCACATGCACTCATAAACACAATGATGCGAGGAGGCCATTCCTGCCAAGGCACATAATCATATCTACGACTGTGGAGACGGACAGTCGGAGGCAGGTTGATGACATCAGAAAGACACCAATGGAGGAAAGAAAATCCTGGAACCACACATGCATCAGTTCAATTTAAATTAGCAAAAAGATCACAAAACAATCACAAATGTTTTAAAAGTACAAACTAACATGGCATTTTTATGCATAAAACTAATTTTTTGCCCTTCTTTGTGTTGGCTTACCACATAATCCCAGTGAAGTTTGAGATTATTTAGAAAAATGTAGAAAACTATTTTCTTCTCTCTGAGTTTACATTGCACGCAAACACACCTTTAATTATTTTTCTGTTGAGCTACACACTCTGTGCTGCTTAAACCAACAGCCAGCAGCATTCAGACATTGTTTCAAACAATCCAAAACATTTGATTTGTGGCTTTCTGACTCAAACGCAG
Organism: Brachyrhaphis roseni; assembly: GCA_903066815.1. Classification (NCBI taxonomy): domain Eukaryota; kingdom Metazoa; phylum Chordata; class Actinopteri; order Cyprinodontiformes; family Poeciliidae; genus Brachyrhaphis; species Brachyrhaphis roseni. Next base: position 38,285 of record CAEFZY010077751.1, read on the forward strand.
GTTGAACTGCTCATCCAAAATCAGAACCTTATTGGTTCTGATTTTGGAGCTACATGTTGCCATGCAGGCAGAAGCAAAAAATGCAGGTCAAACCAAAAAGATCAGAGTCAAGAGACACCACAGTAAGCTCATTCTGTAGGACAGATTCTTATCTCAAATGCAAGACTGTCTTTATTGAATCCAAAACCAGAGTAAATTTCTTTTCTGGACCAGCAACAGTGTTTGGATCAGTGACCCAAACATCTGCTAGTGAAAACATATTGCATTTTCCAAAATAAATGAAGCAAAAGGAGGAAAATGAAGGATGCACTCCAGTTAGCTAAAGTGACATGACGTATTCAGGAGATTGGGTGCATTTGCAAGGTATATTGAGCCTATAATCATGGTTTTTACTGTCTTGAAAGTGGTTCTCTTTTGCTGAGATCATATAGACTGAACACATAACCAGTTCTGGACCAGATTGTGTTGAGAGTTTTGGATTAAATCATCCATGAAAAGCTCTATCCTTTCAATTATTTTTATTCCTGATGATGTCTGAGGGAACAAACTAAGGCTGACCCAATGGCCTAATGTCGGACAGAATTAATTTGATGTCTGCCATGGCAATTTCTAAATACCCTGACGTTTTTTTCACATTAACCATGGTCTTCAAAGTCAATGAAGCACATTTGATGATCATCACTGGCTCAATGAGACACTATTGCTCAAGCACATAAATCGTGCAGATGATTACTCTCCCCACCTGCAAATACTATCAGATCTGGTTTGTTTCCATGCCAGTAATAAGCACCTGAGACAGCCAAGTTCAGATGGAGAGAGACCAAAAGGTACGAGCATCAAGATGATGAAATCCGTGCAGCACACAAGTAAGTCAGGTCTGAACATTGTGTGCTTCTGCCTTCCCCCTAGCCCATTCACACACACACACACGCACGCACGCACGCCCACACACGTGCTCACATAACTCTGTTACGCAACTTGCTTGGTCAATGATAGCAGGTGAGGGGTTTAGGTTTGGCTTTGGCATTCGATGTCAGAAGGAAGAAGACATTTTAGCAGGGTCCCCACAACTTATAATGCCTCATCACAGATGATACCAATCAGGAATAACAACATACAGCTTTTAAATAGTAGAGTGTGAGGACAGGATGACCCTTACCGCTAGTTTAAAACTACAAGAAAAAAAAGAGCCTATTTTGGCTAAAAACATCCCAATGGACTATGTTTTTTAACCAGTGTATGTTTAATGCCTTTGCTCATCCCTCAGACTGAAATATTTTGATAGGCTTTTGCGTCTTTCCACATGCCTGCAAACGTTGATAGGCCTGTTTGGAAAATGTTCTCCATTTGTTGAATTTTGATCCTCTGTTACACTGTTTTTGTTAAATTGTGGAAAAGTACATTTTGCTTCAGTGAGACGACCTTTGGGGAAGGGAGCAAACATCATAATCTTATTGTTTCTCCTGTTCCAAGTCAAGTCTGTAATGATGGGAAATACATTTTCACCAAATGCAGCCTTCTGGTCTGCCAGCTTGCAGCCACCATAACAAGGTGGCATAAGAAAAGATGATATCTAAGGAAAACAATGCTCTCACACTACTAGACTACGCAGAAACTTCTAACCAACCAGTGGCAGAGTTGTCAGAATATGACATACAACACACTGGACAGTAAATAAAAATTATGGACCAAATTATTGTTTTCTAAAGCAGGTTCTTTAGATCCAAATGAAAGAAGAGATTAGACAGTCTCACAATGAATAAGTAGCTTTCATAAAAATCAGTAAAGGCTTACTGATACCAATGTGAAACAAGTTAAGAACCACAGGAGAACCATCAGTGGACATTAGAAGGCACCAGTAAAAATGATGGAAACTCAACGATGCTGGACAGGTTGATCAGTGGACTGAACACAAACAGGTTGTGACCCAAACAGGGAAAAGCTGAAGAAACGTGAAAAATAAACAGAAAATCTACATCAGATCTTAAGAACACAGGAACCTGAAAGAGTACAAACCAGAACACAGCAGCAAAAACAGGGAAACGGTAAATAAACAGGTCAGATAATTAGGGATTACACAGTAACCTTAGTCTGAAAGAGTCAAGTAAAGATTACAACACAAATCAGAAATGCTGAGAGAACAGAATGCAACTCCAGGAATCCCAAAACTAGATGAACCAAATAAAGACACCAAAAGTGACAAAATCAAAGCCAAAAACCATATGTGTGTGTGTGGGGGGTGGGGGGGGGGTGCCATAAACCCTTTGTTTTGCAAAACTGAGAAAGGTATTCCCAATTTGCTATTTCCATCAACCTTTTGTAATGCAATACATCAAACTACACGTTAAAAATGTTGCTGGTTTGCTAATTAACACAATGAACATGTTACTCTGTTGTAAAACAAGATAAGCATGTTTGCACTACAACAACCTGTCTTTCTGTTTTTTATCATATAAATCAAGAATTCTTCATCTTTAGTTTAGGTCTTCTAACATTTATATTTTTACACTTACTGTCTACACTTGTAAGCATATGAAGTTGAAGTCAAATTCCTTGTGTGTGTACACAATCTTGATCCATCAAGATGATTCTGATGCTCATGTAGTTTGTGATTTGCGTTAAGTTTTGCTGCTCAGTCAGACTGTAAGGCTTCCAATCATCAAAAGTTTACATCTTTGTTTTCATTTCAATTATTTATGGTTGCAGCAAAACCAGCCGAGAGCGTACAATAAAAATGAAACCCTGAAAAATAATTTAAAAAGAAGTTGAAACCCAGTGAAAATTTACCAATACAGGTACCACAGTTTCCTGTATTTCCTGAGATCATTCCTGTCCTCAGGTGCAGACATCATTACACTTTGTTATCTTAGTCTGTATTAATTTAATCTATTATATTTATGATTAGAAGGAAAACGAGATCCAAATTGGGACAAATGTACAAATTCATGTGGAAATCATGGAGTTGAAATGACATTTTCATACACCTGGATAAGTATGCCCCAAACCCCGATTTTATTTCCTTTTGCAAATGTCTCTTATGACCCATAACATCACAGTCTCTGGCAGATCTTTGGAGTCAGAAGTGGACATTCAACTCCACTGAGTGTCCCAGTTCACCTGTAATATCAAAAAGTCATTAAGGGAGATGTCAATCCCATCTCTACTGCCTCATGGTTTAAAATTGTTTCCCAGCTGTTCCGAGTGCCAAGGGACGCCTGGGGATTGTCGGCACCTGTAGACCCACGATTGTATGGCAAAGAACTGGCCCAAAAGGTCCTCCTTTAGACTGAGGTTTTACAAAGAGGTTGGTGCTGTTAGATAGATCAACCAGTGGAATTTAATTTCAGATATATTAGCCTCTGGAGATCTCAGCAAAAATACAATAAAATACATGAGGGGTGAGGAATGTGTCAGTGAATTCCTGAAGATGAATTTGTGTGTGTGTGAATATTGGGAGAATCTATAAGGATCCAGGCATGATTTCTCTCCACAGGTGGGTCCAAACACACAAAGGGGAAGTTACATAACAGCTCATAACTTACCGATAAAACATAACGAATGTGTGTGTGTGTGCGCCACTAACTGGAGCCACTAGCTGACCCACAAAGTTCTACCGCCAGAGTCAACATGTGCTTTGTAAGCAAGTGTTGAACTTGGAAGCAGGCATTGTTACTTTCAGCAGGGATTTGATTATGATGTGGTGTACGTATGAATGAGGAGAGAAGCCGTGTCGCAGCCAGCTCAAGTTTTATGTCACTCCTCCATGTGCTTCGTATTAAGGCCTTGTTTCATATTTTGTGGTTTTTGTGGGGAGGGGAGGCGCAGCTGAATTGACTCCTCAGCTTGTTTTTAATGGAGTGCCGCTGGCTCACATGTCAATTATTAGAGATTTGAAGCTGTTACACTGAAGCTTTGATTACAGGGAAATGTCTTGATTGACAGGGGACCTGATGCTGGAACATATAATGTGTTGAATGAAAGGAGAGTAAACCAGTACCGCCATGTAGTGAGAGCATTTCATAGCTGTTAAAATAAGCAGTCGGGCCAGGAGTTTCACCAGAGACAAATCTTAAGTGATAGTATTTTTATGATTAAGTCCAACTATGGTGATGGAAAACAGAAAGTTCACCCCATATCTTATATCTTATACAACATGATATCAAAATATTTCTAAATATTTGCCAGAATAAAGTAGGTGCACTCTTGACCTAGATGCTGCAAATGAAAGTGTATTGCCTCCTAGGAAAGAGTTAAGACGTTAGCAGCCTAAATGGAAGCAAGTGATGCTGCACAGTAAATACAAGAAGAGTTATGAGGCCATTTTACAAGCAATTTTAACTCTATCATTCTACTGTGCAAAACACTATTTTCAAGGGGAAAGCAATTTAAGGCAGATACAAATTTTTCCAGTAATGGATATTTTTGCTAAATCATCTCAAAGTCAGAGCAGTACAGACTGTAAGGGGCATTCAAAGAGCTGCTGAAGGTGGCATTTAGTTTTTTCCAAAATTTCTTCAAATTGGAACAAGGAACAGAGGTTTTCTTTTAAAAACTTGTAAAGATAAAATTTTAATTATGCCCTGAGGTATAACAACTCTAAAACTGAAAGAGCTTCTCTCTCTTTATGATCACTTTAGCTGGACAGGATTATGTACAGTGGGGTTTTTCCCCTTATTGCATTAAATGCTTTAGGACCAGAAATAGATCTTTGTTGTCTTATTGTGTTCTAAAAGCTGAGAAGATTTTATTCTTGGAAGAGAAATCTAAACAAAAGTTAACAATGGTGGTGCTGACAGTAAAAACACACTGTCAGCATTTGCCTTGAAATGGCTCGTCTGCCACAACAAAGTCTTTATAACTTCTGTATTGCAAAGCCAAATGGTTCATCAAAATACGGTGCTTCTGGAACTAATTTGACAGTTTGGCTTGCCATGAAGCTAATACATTAAAACATTCATCCCAGCATCCCATATGCTGGACAACTTCAAAGCCCTTCTTTTGAAGTGTGTCCTGACAAGTCTAGAGGCTCTAGAGATGCCTTAAAGAGACCCTCTCTGTTGCTCAGGGATGAACATACAGAATGTACAGTTCGAAGTGGTAACATAAATCTAGGTTGTGCACTGCTCTGAAGAAGTTGTACGACTTCACAACTGTGCTAGGCCGTGCGTCATAACCAATAAATTTGCTCTAAACAAAAAAAAAAAACAACAACCTTTAAGCAAGTTCTTAAAAGTTTAGAGTCCAACTATAAATGCTGATGCCCAGAAAAGAAACTGTTTGTTCAAAAGATTAACTCAGAACGCAGTTATACAGTCTGATATATAGTTTCATTTATGGTGTTTTCTCCTCCTTAAAAATGCCACGACAATTACACACTCCTAGAGTGATAGTACCACCATTGTACTGGAGGTCCCGAGCTCATGGTGTCTTTTTGTCTGTTCTGCTTATGCTGTGACTGGACAATGGGATATTGTTAATAATCCTTCTGCCCCAGGAAAGACACTTAATGAAAAGGCTTCTGCCATCGCTGCTGCTACATAAACAGACCAGGTTGGTAAGGAAACAAGACAGTAGTCATTAAGGATTAGTCATGTTTGCTCGCCTAAGGGTTGCTGAGTGAGGATTTCCCTGATTGTCAGGCAGCGGAAAGCAAAGCGAAGAAATGTTGCAAATGCAGAAAAAAATTTTAACTCTGACAGCACTGCAATCATCAAGACAACAAATCAAAGTTCAAAGTGTGTACAAGTCAATATGAATACATTAAAAGCACAAGTTTTCACTCTCTGACAAGCATGTATTTATAGATTCACCGCTTTGTTGGTTCTGGACGGCTCCAGGCTAACTTTACCTGACGCTTCAGTTGGGGTCGTACATGTATCTGAATCTGTATCACTGCCTGTCAGCATCTGGACCTCACAGAGTCTCAAACACAGAGTTGTTACTGGAAAAAGCCAATCAAAGTGGTTTGCAACTAACCTGTACAAGCGTCTGAAATGAGTGATGAGCTGGACGAGATTATACCACTGACTTTGACTGTGTGAAACGATACATGCCTAAACTGCTCTGCAGGTGAATAAGGTCACCAACACAGGAGTTTCAAGGGAAGACCCACGTAGTAGTTTTATTTTATCCCCAAGTCTGTAAACTCACCACCAATCTGTGTGTAATAGCAACAATATAAGCAAACATACATCTTGTACAGAAGTAGTCACTTTGCTTTTCCTTGGTAGCAGGGAAGCTAAGCTTTTCCTTTATGATGGAGAGGCGTGTCACAGCATGCCATACTTCATAAAATTAAATATTGTCTTTGCAGGCAACTGAGGGCAAAGCCCTGCTGCTACCATAATGTGTGATTTGAACATTCATGCCGATGGTTGTTTAAAATAAGAGAAGCACGCAATGTCAACAATGATTGATTACAAAGTGTTAGGTCAAAAAAGTGAATGAAACTCTGGTCAATTGTAAACAGTGACAAGTAAAGTTACAAGAAATGTTTTGAGGGAGATTTGAGTTGTAGGTAACTATGACTTAATGCTTACAGGAAAGTAGTGAAAGTGACTTATTAGATGTTTATGAGCATTTTTCATGCTTTGGATGCAATTAAAAAGTGCTTTAATGCAAAAAATGGAAACAGAAATGTTACTAGTGCCTTGTATTTCTGTTAGCAACTACAATCAAATATTTTGCTCCATAGGAAATCAGATACATTCATTTTAACACACAGGTGATAATCTAAAACACATTTCTGAATCTTGGTGGCACCATTTTCTCTCCTGTGCAAAAGCATCCTTTCTAAAAGTTTATGAAATAACAAAAAGGAACGCCTACACGTTTTTGGATCTGCAGCATGCACGTCTGCATCTGTCCATGCATGCATGTAATCAGCTCATCCACTGCAGGGTATGCTTCAGCTGACATGCTTGCCTGATCTTCGGCTCTGTTATTGTAAGATCCCTTATCTGAATGAGAACCCGCTCACACTGATTGTCTGTTCTTCAACTTTCACTTAAGGAACAATTGAGAAAACAACAGTAGGAGGATAAGGGCTGAGGAGAAGTATAAAGACACACAAAAAAGAGGACATTGGTAATAAAAGAGGTGAAGTCTGCAGCAAATTGATAAATGATGAATAGGTTCATATGTTCCCAGATGTGTGTATATCCATGAGGTCAAAACTCACGCAGAGCAGATGCACAGGGTCCGACAGGAAAGTATTTATCGTTGTTAAGCAGAAGGATTTAAAGCAGGGCCTCACGTCATGCTTGCGCAGAACCTCAGTGTGCATGATCCATTTCCAGCAGAAGGCTTCTCCTCGGGGTTTCTCCAAATTATTCCACCAGCATATATAACTCACTTCACTACAACATCCCACATGGCTACTCTGTCTTAAATCTCAGGGCTCGACTGAAAGCAGCTTCTAAATGATTTTCAAAAAGTGATTAAAAAGATATGCAAAGGAAAGTTTTACATTTTCAATGTTCATTTTCTATTTTCAACCCTCACTGTTTTCTGAATCCAAAAGCTGCAGAACAAGAAATAACCAGAAGATACATTGAAATCCATTAGCAGCATCTCTTTCACAGTTTTGTTTGCCTCCTCAACATACGTGTGTGTAGACGGACGGCATCGTCACTCAGTGGGTGGGCTGTATATCTGTTTTTCTTCGATCAGATCCCCAAAGAGCTCAGGAATCAATGAGGCTGAACATGTTAGCTTCATAATCTGCCGTTATTCCAGCTCTGCATCATCTGGGATATTTTTAACTTGTGAAAATGTACCAAAGGCTTAAGATATTTAGAGGATGCTTTGCTAAATATGGGTGCGGACGCAGTCTAACATACGGCCAAGTCTTGGAAACTTGTTCAAACACCTTGAATATTTTGACACTGTGTCATGCTGGACTCTCAGACTTTAATGCTCTCTATTTTAGTGGGGTTTTGTATGATATCACATTGCTACACTGGATTTTACTTAAGATTTGATGCACTTCTTTGTGTTTCTCTATCGCATAAAACGGTTTTGCTTGCAACAGGACCAAATGTGAAAAATTCAAAGCACGTGAATACTTTTCCAGGACGCTGTACTCTAAAAATAAACCATTAGACACAGTTACATAAGCACTGTGTCTTGCTGCTCCAAGTCACTTCATTTGCCATGTTCTATTTGCAGTATTTATAAAATCCTTTTATGACCAGGAGTTATGGAAATGCAGGAAAAAAGGGGATTATAGGAAGTCGTCTAATGCTGCTAAGCTCCTTAATACAGCACATACAGAAGTGATTCATATAATGTGGATGGTCTAAGGTGAGAGTAATGCAGTTCAAAAGCCAGCTTGAGTTATACATTGCAGTGATGCCTATATAAGGAGAAACTGTGCTCCTGCAAAGCCGCTGTCATGAGGGAAGGTTAATAGTATGTTATGTCAAAGTTTAAAGTGCTTTTGTTGTGGTTGCTTTTCTCCCAAATGGAACTTCCTCTTTCCTTTAGGATATTTTTACAAGCTTAAACAATAATACTGATTTTGTGCAGTAAAATACCCTTGCTGTTGCTGATAATCAGGAAGAAGTACAGTTTTAAGCTTCTTCTATCAGGTTGCACACCCTGTTTAAATTCATACGGCCTTGCGCTATGGTGAGGTTGTTTTTTCAGCTTTAATACATTTCAGTGTATATGATTTATGATCATGTGGTCTTCAGAGGAAACACATATGTGCAAAAAGACAGGGGATTTTTTTTTTTTAAGGCTTCCAGCCATTAAGTCTCTGCAATATCTATTATAAGTCAAAATTAGAAGATTCAGTAGTGTTTGATTATGCATTAAAGCTGCGCTGTATAATTGTGTCACTATAAAATCTTTGAAGGAAGAATTCATAAGTTGAGCACACAGTCTCTACAAGCTCAGCATTCAGCCTTAAGTTATAAATGATTGATTGATTTCCAATAGAACCGGTGAAGCTGCATTTTAATTTGGAGAGATTTTATGATAATATGTTAAAACAAGCAAAAATCTTAAAGAACAAAGCATAAAGAAATCAGAATTGGCTTTCAATTGCTTTAAACAGCATTAATTTTAAAATGCAAGCCTTTTGTGTCATGTCTACTAAATAGGGAAGTCACCACCATATATGATGACGTGCAGTATAGAAATTTCTCACGGCAATCACAAAACAGGAAATGTAGTTAATTTTTCAATAAGATTATATGTGTGACTAACATGGTGTTAAATCATTATTTTTTGCTTATTAATAAGTCTATACACTCAAACTCAAAGACATTTCTCTTGACTATCTTTATTCCAGTCAAAGAAATCTTCATTTGATGATTGACCCTCCAGACATAATGCATTTCTGGCTGCATTCAGTTTCTTTCTTTAGGTCATTGAAATTATTAAACTCTCTGTAAAGCTACACAACACATTTAGAAAAAACAGTTGTAAATATGACCCTTTATTTATACCTGATATTACAAGTGTGGTTAAAATTGTACCAATCATCCACTTTGTCTATGTAACAAATACAAAACATTACTCTTTACTGCCTGTAACAAAGCTTTTGAAGTGGCCTATTCAAAGTCCAGACTTAAATCCAATTCCGACTGTGTGGCACAACACCAAAAGAGGTTGTTTATGCTTAAAGCGCCTTATAATGTGGCTGAATTTAAACATTTTTCTAAATAAGGGTGGATCAAAACTTCACCACAGAGGTATAAAAAACTACATTTTCCACTTTCAGAGACACTAAAACGCACCACCAAGGGTGTCAGCAACAAGTCACTAAAGTTACAGAACATGGCAATTACTTTTTACATGTTCTAGTTTTCTTCCTGCTTAGTAAATGTAGTTTTAGCTAAAAGAAAAGCAGATGCAGTGTACTGTGGTTAAACACCAAGTGTACCTGAAAACTGCTGACATTGTTTAAAGGAAAGCATCCATTCATTAGTTCCTCAGAACATGATGAACATCTATTCCAACCCTTTGCCCCCGAGGAAACCACTGCTTATGTAAAAAGTGACAAAATGCCAGAAACAAATCATTCCTCTGATGATTGGCTTTGGATTTCATGCTCACTTCACGGGTTGTGTGTGTAATGAGCCGTGGATTCATAGGTGTGAGAACAATTCACAATGAAGCTTGTGCGGGTGTGACATCGCACACCTTTTCTTTGCACAAGCACCAGTAGGAGACAGGCAACAAATGGCCCGATTGTCTCCGTTAGACACACACAGGCACGTATCCTGCACTGTAAAGGATATGTAAGTCCCTGAGGTATTTCCTCTGTCTAAGCTGTGAGATGACAAGCTGTCAGAGTCTGGTGATTACTGTTGTGATAACACCGTAATGCAGACTGGGAACGAAGATGTGCTGGACTCGTTTTATGCCGCTTTGCAGACCTGTGTGGTCCAACAAACACCTATGAGTCTCAGTCACAATGAGCCTTTTGTCTCTTGTGGACGAGTCAGATAGATGGAATGAATATGGGAGAAGATAAAGAATCAAGAAGTGAAATAAGCGAATAGGAAAAGAAAATAATGGCACATGCAACAACTGATTAAAAAAAGGGCAAATTACAAATCTAATATCATAAATGAAAACAAATTACCTAAAATCCAGAAATCTCACTGCACTGCTTAAGGAAGTGTACATCAAAAATGCAAACACAGCAAATACTTATTAAGCAGGAAGAGATTCACTTACAAAGGATAAGGCAGGAAATCTCAAGAAACTATGATTACAAAGCAGTGGAAATTATATTTCTACACCCACTCACAAAAATACTAATCACATGAACTTCTTCAAAGCTCAATGAACATCCCAGCATCCTTTATTTAACTTCACATTTTCTTAAAGCCTGGCAATTTTAGCTTTGATCCTTTTTTATTAAGTGATAACTAAGTTTATTGAAGATAGCAGCTATATTTTCAGTGGGATATGTCATTATAAAGGTAATAGTAACGCATTAATTAATAAACTATTACAATAGCTTTTCTAGCTTAATTAAATATTTAGGTGAAACAAAGTTCAAGCATAAGCAACACCTTGCAACAGCATAAATTGGTAATTTTATTATTATACCTTTGATGTATTTTAACAAGATTTTATAAGTTCAAGCTGTAAACGCAAAAGAAAATGATCCCGGGTTTCAAAATCAGTCGAACAAAAAAAAAACAACATAGAAATGCTTGCTATCACAAGCTATAAAATTTGTTTCTCATCAAGATCCCCAAGAAGAATGGACACAGAATTAAACGAATATCCAGCGGTTTATTATTGTGAATTAAACCTTTTCATTGTATTAAGCCAAACCGAGTGATGACAGCCAGACACGTAGGATGCTGCACAATACCAACCAGTTCAGTCACACATGCTAGCTAGACCCATAAGCACACACTGACACACGCGCACACACACCCCGACACAAACACAGACATAGACATAAATACCAAGACACACACGTGCAGTCTCATACACTGATGCAGGCGCAGAAGGCACTATAAAAACAGGTAGACCAGAACACACAGACAGGCACACTCATCCATAAAAACAGACAGATATTCACACAAAGACTTTGATAGATACAGGTACAGACACACCGAGCCCTCAGGTTATTCAATTCTGTCCAACGCCAACTTTTTGAGAAATGAAGGCGAAGCATCACAAGAGTTCGAGTAGATTCGGGCGGCTGCAGGCAACCACTGCAGGCCACGTCTCGATGACAAGACCAGCAGGAAAACATTCAGAGGGTCAACGTTTGTCAAGGAGAGAATGACAGGCGGGCGAGTTGAGACACACACCAGTCACTGACAGAATCTCAGCTTAAATAAACAAGCCAGAAACTGGAGTTTGAGATTGTAAGCGCTATACGATGTACGTCTGTATGCAAGCAGGTTGGGCTGAGAAAAAGAACTATTCTTAGACATTTAAAACATTCTCTTTAAGTTTCATATCAGCAGCACAGTTGTTGTACTGGATGTTCATGATGTTTTTCCCCCATTGTGTCCAAGTGTCTCGTGATTTAAATTAAGTCTTACGGAAGATGCATTCTTCCTAAAACAGTACATTGATGCAAATTATGCATTCTTAAACAGATAAGCATTTAATATTTTTTTACTTATGCATATTTGTGTTTAAAAAAATGAATAGAAATTGGTTACCACTAGTTCATTTGGAATTGCATGAAGGAAAGGCTTTTATTTTTGAAGAACTGTCTTTGCAATAGCACATGCTAACAGTTTGAGAATAAGTTATCAAAGATAAGTTAGGTATATTTGATGTGTTTATTACATGGACTGTAATGCTAAACATGGCTTTCTTTTTACTCTGGCTTTCTTCTTGTCACTCTTCTATAAAGAACCGATTTCTTGAGTGTCTGACTAATAAAATATATTCAAGGTTGTGGTTGTAATGTGTCAAAATCTGTAAAAAGTGAGAGGTGCTAATGCTTTTCCAAGCCACTGTAACTCAAGATGTCATTACATAGAGGTAGAATACCAAAGTACCAGTAGCCAGGGCCAGGTTTACAAGGATTTGGGCCCCTGGGCTGGAGCCACTTTTGGTGCCCTTTGACTGAGGAAAAATAACTTCATATTGTTTTCAAAGAAATCAACTATAGCTTAATATTGTTTAAGTATTTGAGTTATGTTTGTATTCATAAAATTTGGTCCAAGGGCGTGGCAATTTATTGGATCATTTATAGTTGTCACAATAAATTTCAATCATTGATGTTTTAACTCCACAAAACTTTATGTTTTATTGTTAGTTTTACTATTTTCTCCACTGTCTATTGCAAATATCAATAAATTTGAAATATGATTAAATGCAGTTACTGTGTGCAGCTTAGTGATGAAAATCACATGTATGTGTGTGTGACGGATATCGTAAAGAAGCATATTTCAAACGGACATGTTTTTCCAAGAACAGTATTTGTTGTGAGGCTATGATTGCTGTGTAAAAGAGTTACCTATAAAAGTAATGAATAGGTCTTATTGTCACTTTTATCCTTAAGTACCACAAAATATTGTGATAAAACCTGAAGTCCACATTGTCCACCCCCATTTGAGTTTAATATCAAATGCAATGTTTGCAAAGCACACATCCATTAAAAAATAAAAATAAAACTGGGGGTCAGGGCTACAACCCCTCTAAGGTCTTTCTAAAGTCTGGGCCAACCAGTTGCCTACAAAACATCAAATGATGACATTTCAATTCTAAGTACATCTTCTAAATGAATAAAAATAGAGGTGAAATCCAGTAGCTACACGCTCTATAAGCCGCATGTGAATTCTATGCTTGCATGGTTTGCGTGTTTGTGTGGCTGCAAGTGGCCCCCTGCCCTGATGAAATCAGAATAATCCTCAGGAGCGATAAAGCAATCCGGGAGGCCCCCCAGGCACTCGCCACCCGGCCCAGCCGGGACCAAGCCGGGACCAGGAGCTGTAAGCTGCTTTCTCTGTGTCAGCCGGCACCATGTCGCACAAAGACACAGCCAGCACTGCTGGTGCAGCAGCTATAAGAGGACATGTATACACACCGACGTATTCAAAGGCAAGCAACTCCACCCGCAGATTACAGATCTGCTATGCATCAAAGCAAACTGTGAAAACTCTCTGCAAGGGTATCAGTGGAAGATTTCTGACATGCATAACTCTGTGGTGCCACCTTAAAAACTAGACCCTCCTTTGGGCTACAGAGAGTGTCTGGTGTGGACTTTAGAACAGTGCAACACTGACACTAACAGGTAAAAACGAAGAACTGCACTCTGTAAAATTTAAGGTCGACCAGTGTTGATTGAAGTGTCTGGAAGAAGTTATTCCTTGCTTCACTATTATTTCCCATGAATGCAGTTTTACTGAATATATGTTTCCTCTCTATTGCAGCTGTTGTCATTTTGCAAATGGAAGCTGCATGCTTACTTTTGCTTCAAAAAGAAAAAAACTAATTGAAAGTGATTTAAATGCTTCTATTACATTTATTTATTTGGTTTAACAGTAAAAGGAGAAGTCTTCAGAGCTAAATATGGTATATAATGTTGTGCAAAAGAAAGATGTGATATAAAATTGCAGAAGATAAATAAAATGATCTGAGTGGAGCTGCAGGGGAAATTGCACAACTGAAGAGCTACAAGCAGCAGTTTCACAGCCTGTTTACCATTTATGGCAAAGATGACACAGTGATTTCGGAAAATGCTCCTGCAGTCTAAAACTACACTCAAGGGGACACAAATCAGGAGTGCGCCCAGCTTGTTTTTCCAGCTTTCAATCTCTTCATGCATATCTTGGTAAGGGGATGAAAGACCTTCAAGATCAAGCACATCAGAATAATAACCTAAGGGGCCCGTGGGTCATAGGCAGGGAGAGATATGACAAGGACAGATTAGATAAAGCAGGAAAGATTTGGGACACAATAGAGGCGAGAGAGAAGGGAGATAAAAGGGTCAACAAGACACACTGCAGGACTGGGGCTTTGAGAGGAGAGAGGATCTGCAGGGGAATTTGGGGCACATCAGATAATCCTGTGACAATGAAGTCAGACACACAGGACATGGTGCAGAACAGCTCCAAATAAAGGGAATTATTTCAATACTTTAGAAGCATTAGCGAAATAGGAACTTATTTTTGTGTTTCCAATGAACAAATTTACATTGTCTTCCAATTTGGGGGTTTTACACTTACCCAGTTGTAAGATTTCTTACTTTTAATCCTAATAATGTGTACAAAAATAGAAAAATAACTAAATGTGATACAATAAACCAGATATTATGCAAAAGATTGAAATCTCGAGCATTGTTTGAGATAAAACCAACACAAAAATAACTGCTCAAAATTTCTCTGGTAGAGGTACAGGAATGCTAGGTGGTCTGGTAAAGTTTATTTTGGTTTGTTTGAAAGGAGGTTCCAATTGATCGATTGACTTTTGAAGGAGATGTGCGACTTTCATCCTGGCTGGTTTGCTCTATATAACTGTTGCAGGTCTGCAGCAGGTTTAGAACAAGGTCTCAAGATATTTTAGCTGCGCTGAAAACCTCAAGTTTTCATCTTTGAAGACGATGTGCTTCTGGTTGCATCTTCTGACCATGACTTTCTAGGGCAGTTTACCAACAAATGTGAAGCCTTCACCTAAAAATTGAGCAATATTTAGGGAAGTATATCCGCAATTATGTTTCTGTTTTCTAAACCCAAAATCACTTTGCCCAAAACTACACCACCTGCAAATTGGAAAAAAAAAAAAAAAAAAGCCATCAGTGAGTGTTGTTGCATTGGGACACAAAGTGGTACATGTTGTACATTACTGCTTGTATCTCTGTTAAGAGTTGCTAAATAGTTAAGGCAGCGAGTTATTGTGGTTTGTCACTCATACACTTAGTGTAAGGCAGACTGGATCAAAACAGCTTATTGCAGATATTTCTCTGGGCTCCAACACCAAAAATCCACTGGCTTTGCCGTCTTTCACTTCTGACACAGAGTAGTCTGCTCTGGCAGAGAAAATGCCTCTATTTCCTTCAGTGAGACAGGGGCTTAATAATAACAGATTGCGGGAGGGGAAATAGAAGGTATGTGCCAACATTTCAAGTCCCAGGCAAAAACTTGAAAAACAAAAACTTATTGCTGCCGAGCTGTGACCAAATGACCAAACTAGGAAATGTCTGGAACGTTTTTATAATTCTTTGACTTTGATAGATTTGATTGGTCATCATGTAGATGAAAACTTCGTCCAAGTTATGTTGTTATTATTCCTCATGTTTCATCTCAGCCTCAGTCAGCTTGTTTTAAGAGAAAACCCTCACCCCCAAAAGGAGAGTCAAATGGTGCACCAATCACGCCACTTCCAGACAGAGTTTACGAGATTTCGCTTCGCCGGTGTCACATCAGCATCTTGTTGACGTCACATGTAATATGAGAATGCGTGTGTCTTTCGGAGCAGATGGTTCAAAAGCTCCAGCCAAGGTAGAGCAAAGATAAACAAGGATGAGAAAGGATGTGCTTTGGGAAAAAGAGACAGACCAGAAGTGGAAGCCCCTGACCTTTTTCATTTGTTGATATTTGGGTTTAGACACTGCCCAGAAACACAAGCTCTAATATTTCTCATGGCTTCCGCTAAGAGATGTCAGCGGGCTACACATAGTGTGAAGACTGGTACGTGCTTTCGTTATTTTTCTTCAAGTACTTTTATCATCCGTAGCCATCTCTGCTTTGGTAGCCCCAGAGACTTACTGTTGAATTTATTTCTGGACGTTGGCTAGGTAATTCTTGGAAATTTTCTCTCTGTAAGACAACTTTTTGTTGATTATGTTACCTGCTCAGACTCTTTGTCCTCAGCTTTGTGGCATAAACATTATTGTTTTGGTTCAAAACAGACTGCATTTCCAACCATACATGCACATTCATATTTTTGTCCACCAAGCATCTGTTTAAGACCTAAATTAGTAGTGTTGCTGTCAACCCCTCGGCATCCTTACTGAGCAAAGACTGTCTTGTCATTCCATCAATTTCATAACAGTATCCAGTTTTGGTAAAGAAACTTGCCTTCTTTTTCTTTACTCTCTGATTAATGATTGATGCATTTGCATAATGATATATTTTTTGACCATTTCTAACCATTCTGCATACTGTTCAAGATTGCAAATGAGCAAATATCAGAAAAATATTCTGGGTACAGGTGAACTTTTGTTCTGGTTAATAGCAATCAATAGAAGTGATCTATTCAAGAAGACTGAATGCCGAAATTAAATCAAAAAGTGCTTAAAAGTTTTAGTGTAAAACTGTGCAGACTTCTGTAACCATGTCATTACAGTTTTGTTCATCTCCATTTTGATCGGATACTAGAGGCACTGTCCTAACTAAAGGTCTTTATGTACCAGACTTCACTGCTATAAAATGCAAAAACATTAACTGTATCTTAGATCTCTGGAATAAACCATAAAGACTTTGAACAATATAGTCAGTAATGGGTGAAACTTTACTTAAACTAAAGCCAGTGAAGAAGAAGAATAAGCTTAAAATCAACAGTTCTACCTTTCAACAGTTATACGATTCATTCGTTGTTAACTGATGCTACAAATAATGTTTTTTTTATAATTATCTTACTCGGCAGGCGGCCCAGAAGGTGGCAGCATAAAGAGTCCCATACTAATTTTGAATGAAGTTGCTTTTGTGTGAAAACACCTTCAACAGCCTCATGACTTTTGAGGAGCTGTCCAGAATAGTGACCCATTTAAAATCTTTCCCCCAACTTTGGAAAAGTAGCCAATTTCCTTGAGTGTAACTAAACGTATTTATATCTGCAGTCAGAGAATTAACATGAAGGTTTAAAACAACTGGAACAGTGACAGAAATGGAGGAACAAAGACCCAAGCTGGCAGATTTGTTTGCTGGAAGAGCTTCCTTTGTTTTCTATGAACTTTGCAGAGCTGCAGTTTTCTCACCTCAAAGTCACAAACTGCTTATTGCATACTGTCTCCTCAAACAACAAAGCTGTGAAATTAATCATAGAAAGGGAAATGAGGTTTCACATTCAGATGTTCCCAGCTGTTTCAAAACCTCTAGGGTCAGAAATCTGACTGTGCTCCTCTGGGAAGAGCTGAGATTTATGTGCTAAGCAGTGTGTTTTCGAATACACCAATTCAAGTTTTGTGAAGTCTCTTTTTAAGCTGTTTACAACCGCTCAGACTTGCACTCATCCTGAGCACCGCAAAGCCATCACATGGAGTTATGTGTGGGATTAATGGGGCAAAAACAGAGAAAAGAAAAACAGTTTATGTGCGCCAGACTCTTCTTCATCTATTCATTTCCTTCGTGTGTCTCATTATTTTTGGCCCTGCCAGGTTTATTCCTTGTCCATCTCCTTCGCCTCGCCATTTTTTTGTTTTATTACTCACATATTTTGTCCTCATCTCAACTTTAAATTTGTCCCAGACTCATCTTTTTTCTTTCCAACAGTGCTTTTCCTGATTATATTTTAAACCATTCCCATTTTATTTTCCTAAATGTGAGCCGCAGTGTCTTTTTGTGGCCACATAGAAAATGCTACATCAACAGTCCCAGCAACAAAGACATCTGAAGAGACATTTTTTACAGTATTTTGAGGTTTAATACACAAACTTGTAAGTAATTTCATCAAACAATAGCAAAAGAGGGGCAGAATAGTAAAATCTTGCTGTGAAACCCTTTCAATTCTATGCCAAATAATTGGGAAAATATTTAGTACAAAAGAAGGTCATGTGGCAGTAAAAAGGAATCAAGTTTTACTCAGAGGAAGCAGATGAGGATCAACAAGAATTGGCATAAGAAGGAAAAGGGTAGAGTGTGCGTTCATGTGAGCGCTCAGTCCCTCATTGTTGTGTTGTGCTGTGCCGTGTCATCTCCCGTGTGCCCATTAGGAAGATAAGCCTTTCACTGAAGTGCTGCCAGGCCACAGATAAAGAGCCACAGAGAAACTTTCTGTGAACATGCCGCTCCCGCAGAGTCCCAATTCAATAGTGCCAGACTCCCATCAGCACCCCCCACCCTCCAAAATCCTCCCCATCCCTCCAGCCAAACTTTTCAGATAAATAAAGTACATTATTGCGCCACTGCAAGGCTAGGTTTTCCTCCTGGAGGAATTCAGACTTGTTTACATAGCGGACACTTTTTTTTCTTAGTATTGTGTGAAAACATTAAGTCACCTAGCAGTTTTTCATATTTGGCAAGGGAAACTAGAACACGTACAACAATTAGGATTAACATTTTGTTGGCTACATTGCTACAGCTAGTCTCACAAAAAAATCCTCAGATAAATTATGCAGAGAGAAGCGAGACTTTTTGCTTCTTCCTTCCACTGCCACTATGCACTAAGAGAGAATAGTGTGGAGAGATATTATTGAAACTGAACTCTTTGGATGTCACAGCACATGTTATGTTTAGAGGAAGAATGGTCCATAGTAGATCAAGGTATAATTTTCAGGAGGGAAGATCAGCTGCAGCTGATCCATAATTCTGCTGCTTGCGTTCTCACTAAAATCACTGAACATCTCAGCACCAAAATATATTAAATAGCTGCTGGTTTTGTATGGGCTGTAAGAAGTACTGAAAGACTTGAATGGAAAAATGTCCCTGGACTTCAATCTCAAGATTTCGCCCCCCAACTGCATCTATTGAGTGACTGGTCAGAATTTTGTGGGTGTTTGTTTATGTGAAAAACAGCCCCGACTACTCAACTTCCAGAAGTTGGTTTTCCATCCAGAGAGCAGAATGAATAGTTCAGAGGACCAATTGTCCGAGGCCATGAGAATGTACTACTGCAGGACCCAAACACTGAAATCCCCCTGCTCAGTTGTGGTCTGATGCAGCGTCCCACACGTAATTTAATTTCAGGACAAGTTTTTCTCAATGTTCTTGCACGTGTGGGTTACTTAGGTTGGTGAGGAAAAGCAGTTGTCGATTTTATGTCAACAGAATTATATTTACCGAGAAATACGTGGACATGTTTAATTATTATTGCATTCCGGTTTCCTTAATGGACGTTTAGGGCTGAAACAATTCCTCAAATGACTCAATGTTTCTTTTTTATTATCTGGACGTCAGAAAGAATAGGGCATGACCTCAAAGTCTCAAAGCAACTGTGAAGGAGAGCATCTTGGGATGCTCTCTATGCTAAATTGTCTGAAGGACATCCTGAAGTCTTTCATTAATGTTGAGTTTCTGGCTCGAGGAAAATTCCATCCATTACTGATCCATCATTTGATTTTCTATCCAGGTATGCTTTTATGTTATTGGCACTACCTTTCAGGGTCACCATTGCCTTACAAAAGTCAATCTGTTATAAATCAGATTCTGTCCAGATGGTAGTGAATAAATCTAATGGAATATCTCTACATGCAGAAATCCAGCAGTTCAAATCCATTAAATCAGAAACTTTTTACTCACTGTTGATGCTATATTCTACCTTCCACAAGACTTTCAAGGCCTATGTCAACCCAGAAGTACAGTAAGTATCTAACCAAAGACATGTTTTGAGCACACCCTCAAACACACACAGTGATGTGAGCTACTGTAGTCACGTGCATGTTTGCGTGAGCACTTTGAAGTGGCGCCAGGTGGGCTGGAGCCACACATCGAGGGTTGGAGCGGGGAGGCAGTCGTGCCATGCTGGCCCTCCTCTGTGCTTGTTTCCTCAAAGGGCCTGAGAGGCACAACATGCCCTCTGGTGCCATTTAGCCAGGCCTGCCAACAATAAGCCATATTAAAGCATTTAAGGTGCACAAAATGGGACTGAATGTCAAGCGCACAGCAGGAGAAGCTAACATTCATCTATTCTCTACGTAGCTTCAAACCAGAGATGGTGGGTTAAAAGATAGTTCTTATTCAAAAGATTGTGAAATTAATTAAAGCACGGTGTTGTGAAAACAATTTTTTTTCCGACATTAAAATGTTTCTGGTCAAAAAATGTTTATCTCAGTAATGAAACCTGGGGGGGAATGTAACCAAACCAAATTGGTTCTATGTGAATCATGAATCAACTGAGATTAGCCACCTTTTTAAGGAGTTAAATTAAATTTCACTGGACTCAAACAGCATCCATGGGAGAGCTCCAACGTCTCTGGACTGATGAGACGGAAGTGAGATCACTCAGAAAGCATGGATCTCATCACATTTAACTAAAAGAATATTTATAATGAACTTGCATTTATACATGGACTTGCACACAAGCGAGTGGCTGAATTAAAACAATTTTGCAAAGAAGAGTCACACAAAATCCCTCCACGATGTAGAGGAGTCTACTTGCACCTTGGATTGGTTTAGTTTGTTTTGCTTTTTACCTGATAATGTTTGAAATCATGCATTACTTAATCATTTAAAGTCATGATATCTTTGTGTTACTTAGGAAATTAAGTTGCAACAAAAAAAAAATCAGAAACAGATTAGGAACTTTTTCACTGTCCTTTATTCATAACTTATTGAGACAATATAGCATGCATTATCATGCTTTAATATTAGTTTAAAATGTTCAATATGCAGTAATAAATATTTTATTTGCAAAATGCATTGTAAAATGCAAAAACTATTTATCGTGTAGTACCATTTATTAGACTACAAAAAGCTACTTTAATTTCAATAAATTGTTCTCCTGGCATATATTGCCTGTTGAGCCTACGCAGTCTAAAAAGGAGCTTTTATTTGTCAAGTGTTTGTTCTTCCTGGATGACACCAATGAGAGAAAAAAAAAAAAAAAACGAGCAGTGACCCAGATTGGTTTCTGCCAGCAAAACGAGTTTGCAATTTGCTCTGGTTTTATTTTTGTGGGATCCACGAGATCAACAGAGACAGGAGAAGACAGACAGACACACACACACACACACACACACACACACCCACGCTCATGCATACACACATAAAAAAGAGCTTTTGGAATAAAAATGAGGAAGGGTCACAACAAATGTTTGCTTCAAGCTCTTTCTGTATCCACAGATTCTTTCCCAGAAGTGCAACTTCCAGAAAATGGATGTAGGCTCATTCGGATTTTACTTCATTGTTTTTTTTTTTTTGTTGTTTGTTGTTTTTGTTTTTTCTTTTTTGAAGAAAAAAATAACACTTTTATTTGCTAAAAAAATATTTTCATATTATTTTTCTTTCTGTGGTAGCTCATTCTTATCAGGTACTGAATTATGTAGGACACAAACAGTGACAGAATGAATCTTAAAGCCAGAGGAGACATATTTTCTTTGCCTGGACCTTTTAAGTGCCAAACAATATGTGCCAAATATTGGTTGTAAACAGCCAGAGCTTTACAACTAAACTGAAAACAAATCACTGGTACTCATAACCAAGGGTTCTGCAGAAACATCTGCATTTGACATTTATGAGTAGAAATAAACAAATATCAACAGCAGAATATTTGGATGCATCATGTTCAGCACAGGTGTCCCCCAAGGGTGTGTGCTTAGTCCAGCACGAATTACATTTCTCATGCATAACTCTTCATCCAAATTGGGATCCAAATGGAAATTTTAGTTTTACATTTAGGCTGTGAGGAAGTCACAAAAACCCTTAAACATGGGGCTAGAGCACTTTACCTTTGTCACTTGGGGAAGAAATCTGCAAACTAAAGTTCTCCCACTTCTCCAAACCAGAGTCAATATGTGAAAGTTGGTCTGTGCTCATTTCTCTCCCAATTAAAGACATGGTTAAGGGAGGGAAGAGCTATATAGAGCTTACATCTTAAAAACTGGTTGTCATTTTTGTGGTCCAATACACTCAGTTTTATTTGAGTTCTTTCAGGCAGCCGCAAAACCAAGAGATCATGAAATGCAGCAGCTATGCTGTCTGGAAGGAAGGGCTGATATAGAGGTCAGTCAAAAAAAACAAAAAGAAACGAAAATCTATTAATATCACATTAAAGTAACAGACGAGCGTTTTCTAACACGGTTTAGCTGTTTCCAGCACATTTGATCTCTGTTTACCGTCTGAAGCTGAGGTGATGATCTCTGAATGGAAAAAATTTCCAAAATTCTTCCAGTAGATCCAGTTAGGTAATTACAAATAACCTGGTCTTTTATTTAGACTACCAATGACTGCATGAAATGTTTTGAAAGAAGACATTTTTTCCATAACATATTATCCAGAGGTGGACAGCATTCCTTTGCAAAAAAACAGAAAAATATCAGATTCTCATAACCATAAAAGGGGAAACGTGTGGTCAAATATGGCGTTAGGTGCATGCAAGACCATAAAAGAATCTGTGGTCTTATGACTATTTTCACCGTGTCTCCATTTGAGTAAAAGATGCTGGGAGACAGGCTAATTAATACACAATATATCCATGTGCCTACATGTGTTTATGTGTTTAGGACAAGTAGAAGTATGAGCATTCCTCTGTATTTTCTGAACCAGAGTGATGCAGATTAAATGTTGCATCTATGAGCTGAGGGGGTAGAAACTGGAGCCTGGAGCGGTTTAATTTAGCCTGGTGCACATGGCAGCTATCTGGCTTAATTGCCAGGGATTTCCATTGCTTCTTAGTAGTTTAATCATCTCTCGTCGATTTTTGTGGGCCATCTGGAAATGTTATGTCCTCAATTAAGTCCTCTCATCCCTCTTTAAGGTTTTAGGTCTATTTTACTTTGAAGTCGCTTCCAGGCCTACACCAGACTGAGCGTGTACTTTAGGTTCACTTATTGTGCTGAGAGAAACTTTCTCATGGAAGTGAGGGCCCGTGTTTACTGCCCTACATCACTTATCTCCTGCCCCAACTTCTCCTGTAGCTCAGCTATGTTACGTTTGCCTCATTCTTATAACCTTTAAATGTGGAAAATACTGCTAAATTACTTATACTTCTAACATGTTTTTCATTTATTAATATTATTACAATTTCATAGAGAATGTCTGAAATATTTCAAAGAATGCAGTTTGGGAAGCTAAGTGTGTGCAGCGCCACTTGACATGCTATAGGCTGCCATTTGAAAAGTAGCCAAGCCAATTTTCTTAAGGAAGACTGTAGATGTTAGCTTCTAAAGCAGAGCCAGGATGTTTTCTGCATATTAATTTCTACTTGGTGTTTGAACTATTAAAATAGGCAGATATAAGTGTTTTCAGAGGGGTCTTAAATAATCACAGATTCCTATTTGCAGGTGGTTGTGGCCCCTCACCTCGGCGACTGGGTGGTCCAGTGTATTACCATTTAAACCCCTTAAACTTTAGCATTTGTCATTAGGATTTTATGTGATAAACAAGTACAAAGTAGTACATAATTGTGCCTAATTGGCTCTAACATCTTTGCACTTCTAAAGACTGACATTTTTACACATTCTTCTATTCGAAACTGCTTAAAATTAGAGTGAGCAATGTGTGTGAACAATGTTGATACAGCTTTTCAATTGGAATTGGTCTGGACTTTGACAAGGCCATTTTACGCATGAGTACATGACTATACTTTCATTTGCACCCGTTCATTGTTGGTGTGGATGTGGGTTTAAGGTTGTTCTCCGTCTGGAAGTAGATTAAATGAAGCAGAGCTAAATTTTCTAATTTGGTGTCTTCTGAAGACAATTGGTTGCACTGAATGCTATTTAGTGGTACTGAAGTAAATGGTGCTAAATAAAAAAAGTAAGTTATCCTTTCTAATTTTAATTTTCAAAAATTTTACATAATTTGTATAACTTTCCTTCCATTTCACAATTATGCACTACTTTTTTTTTGATCAGTCACTTAATCCCAATAAAATACATTGAACTTTATGTTTTTAATGGGAAACATTTGAAAGAGTCCACGAGTGTGTATACTTCTCTAGGGCACTGTTATTTACACCAAGACCTTGTTTAAGATCTTCCTTTCCCCTGAGGATTTGTTCCATTTTTAAATTGATGCGATAAAGTTCAAAGCCCTGCAGGACGGAGAGTTTTTTTAACTCGTGCATCATGCCAACGTATTCGATTGTGCCAAGTGGGAAAGCTTTTAGAAACCTTGGCCAGTTTTCCTCCAATGTTAATAAAAGGTAAAAAAATAAAATAAAAAACACATTTAGCCTACTCTGCAACCTTGGAATTAGAAAATGAGAGCAAACGGCAAAAGTTCTTTACAAATATATTAACTTAACAAGGATGGAAAAAGTGAGGGATGTTTTGCATTGTTTTTTCAGTTAGCTTCTGCACCCTTGCCAAAGCTATAATCTCCATTCTTGCAGTTTTGTTTATTTAGGAGTTTTTAAAGGCGTCAAATCCACCGTCCAACTGGCCTTGTTTGAAACAAAAGTGGGTTCACTTGATTGCTTGGGTCTGTCTGGCTGCATGATCACATTTAAAACACGTGTGAGTGAATTGTTGGTAGAGGAAACCTGGCTTTGGATGCTTCACGTAGTAAGCTATGTTGTACGTGACCTCATGTCCAGAGTGCCAGTTTTCCACCTTTGAATGAGATTCATCTATCTATTCCACCATGTGACGATGATGTACGCGTCACCTCAGCAGCTTAACTCTCTCAAGTCCATTGGATTGGACTTTTTTTGTACTTTCAAGCTTTTATATTCCACTTACGTTATCTAGATGAAAGCAAAGGGGGACTCGGAGCACGCCTTGTTTATACATAGTGGTAAGCATGTCACAACAGGATTGAAACCTTCCTGTGGTCCTTGATACTCCGTAGTCCCGTCTTCTCTCAGCCCTCTGTTTAGATAAGGGGCCTGTTGCGCTCCTTTCAAAGGGGCCCCCAAGCACTTACAGCAGAGTTGCAGACTGGAGTGATTATTTGTACTGGGAGACATGCACGTGTGTAATGTTCCCCTCGCCATCCCTCTAAATTTTATGCTTGCAAACTCACCAGCTCAGCAGTATGTATCCCTAACCTTTGATTTGCAGCCTTAGGGCCTTTCTTTGGCACTTGAATACAACAAAAATTTCTTTTTAATTTGCCGTAGGCTTTATAGTATTGTAAAACATTAATGATGCTGTTTGTCAAATTGCTAAGCCCTGCAAGGGTTATCTGAGTTTGTAGTAAAAGTAAACAATCCATGCAAAACCCAACAATTCTATGGGGTGTTTAGTTCTCACCTTCCTGCCTTATTTATGGCACCAACAGCTATGTAAAAGTATCAACCCCAACATGTGGCTCGAGGTAAAACCTTTTCTACATTTAAACCAAGCAATCACGGTGCTGGAGTCCATAACACCAAGTAAACCATAAAAATATGGAATCACTGCTCTTGGAGACCAGATATGCTCTCAGAGGCTATTTGTTCCCTTTTTGCTCAAGTCTTTATACCCAATAAACAAGTCTGGCCATAACCAGTGACTAGTGAAACTGGACCCCAGGTTGTCCACAATTTGTGATATAATAAAGTTCACTTAATGATCTTAAATTTCTAAGTGCAATAAGATAAAATCTTTCTCACTCTATGTATACTTATATTTCTCTCAGTCCCATCTATTCATATTGTCAGTTCTCATGAATACATACCCATTACAGACAGCTGAACATCATTTGGGAAAAGGTACAAAATTGGTATTGGATTTCAGAAGTAAGTATTCATTTATTTTTGCAATCGGGTTTTATTAAATGTTTCTCTGTTCAATCCCTGTTTCATTGTTCAAGGTCTAAGAAAAGAAAATATTTTATCCTGAGAGAAACTCTATTACTTGTAGGTATCTGACAAAGTTCTATGTCCTTTTGCAAATATTTTTGATAGTTTACTTCAAGTATAGTTAAAATTCTTTTAAAAATTCATAACAAAACAAATACATTGCTTTGCAAACTGTCCAGCAACAGAGGGAAAACATTTTCAATTCCATGCTTCACAGAATTTTTTTCCTGAAAAGCTACCTTTGCGCCAAACAAAACATGGCTAAGCGTACTGTTGCCAGAGAAATCTGTCTAGCCATAGCACTCTGACTCCAACACCTACAAGTATTACTTGTAGACTGAATTAGTTTTTTTTTTCTTGAACTAAATTTGTTGGCCTTATTAGATATGGGCAAACTGATGACAGGATGAAAGCTGCCCAATGCATGGAATACACTCAATAAGGAATTCAAGTCATTAGGTCATGTAAAACATCCTGCCAGACCTAGTCATGTTTAGTCACACGAATAAGTACAGATACTCCATGATTCAAAAGCTTGTAGAGCCACTTTTAGCAGCAGCAAGTTACCGTAGTTGCTTTCTATATGATGATCTGACATTGTGGTGGAGGGATGTTGAACCACTCTTCATTTTAACACGGGCCTCTTAAGGTTCTACAACAACACTTCAATCAGACTGAGGTCTGGACTTTGTCTGGATCACTGCAACACCTCGATTAGTTTGTTTTCTGGCCATTCTGTCGATTAGCTGTGGTTGCCGACCCAGTCTGGGCCAGCATACGTAAACGGAGTGGTAGTGTTAGGCAGTTTTAGTTTCTGCCAAGCATGGTGCTGCACATTATGTATGATTATGCCTAAATTGGTAACATCTGCCCAAAGAGCATTGTTCTGCAAGTCTTTAGTTCAATCAGAGGAGAGTAAGACAGACACTGCTGTGGTCTCATGAGGTGGAGACAAAGGTGAGTCAGGAAGTAAGCTTCTGCAACTCCTTCACCAATGATCACAAGATATGGATCATGACCGAAGAAATGAGATCCTGGATACAGGCCGCTGAAATGAGCCTTTCTGACCCACAACATGATGACAGCAGCATTGCTAAGCAGAAAACAAAAGATGGGGTACGATTTCATTACAATCAGTACATACAGCACGAGCAGTAAAGGGTTAATTTTTTCCATTATGTCCAGAAACAGTGACTTGTGTAGACCAAAAAGATGAATATACCCTGTAGTTGGTTCACATCCAGGCCCGGCTGGATTCACATCTGAGGTCAACAGTACCAGAGTTTGTTTGGAAATGACCTTGACCACCTCAAAAAAATGGGTTTCAGTCCGGTAGTTTATAAATGTCTATTACTTCACACAGACACAGCTTGTGCATCTCTGAGTTCAGATAAAGTGGCATAGCTTTTGGGATGAACTCTCTCCAGTTCGCAAGGCATTGTCCAGGACTGCAATCATATTTAATGATGTCAACTACCAACAGACATCCAAAGGTGAGCACACAAAGAGAATCCAGGTGCTCTTAGTCGTGTCAGACTTTCCTTATTGGTCATGGTTTCAGTCATCTCTCACACAGGAGCTCACAGATATCTCACAAGAACATCAGCTCCTACGCGGGCCATGTGGATTCAATTTTTGGCTATTTAGAGCGGAAAGTCTCCACAGGGCGACTGGATAGAAGTCAAAATTAAAGCACAGCACACGTAGTTGATCTCGGTGCTAATTAGCAGTTACAAGTCTCTTCAGTCTGCAGTTTAACAGTGTACAGTAAACACAGAAGCTCTTTGTTGCTCCCCCTGATTGATTGGCGCTTATTGCCTGTCATGGTGTTACTGGGCATGTGAGAGACCAAATTTGTCCTTTTGCAGCGCTTCAAAGGGCCTCTGTTCATTAAGGGTCTCTTTTAGGAAAGAGCAGTGAGGTGTAAATAAGACTATATTCAGATCAGAAACTAGTCAGTGACAAAGACAAGAAAAAACATTAGCTCACCATCTCTGAAATAACTGCGAACTCTAAAGGACCTTGTTTTTTTTTTTTTCTTTTTTACCTTTCTGTAACCTTTAGACCTCTCCTCTGAAGCAGCTGTTTACTGTCAAATTGAAAACAACTCCTGCAAGTTCCTCTAATCTATACCAGGCTTCATTCTTGTTCCCAGAGGTAGAAGGGAACAGAATCAGTGTGTGATCTTCCACTTTTCCTATTTACAGGATACCAAGAAACAGACATCCATCTCTCAGTCTTGCTTCAACCCGGAGAGAGGATATCTATGCTACTTGTGCCCTTCTGTGCCTCAGTTGTGGCTATGAGCTGTTCCCTCCTCTGATATATTTGTATCATATCCATCCATGCCTCTTTGCTCCTTCATCTCTAGTGTCTCAGTCTCTCTAGCCTGTCCCTCTAATGGCTGTACCACCCCAAGATTTTTTTTTTCTGTAATTTTCCTCCCAAGCATTCAGGGATAGACATTAGTAAATATTTTCCAGTCTACAATAAGAATGAACTTTGTATCTATACTTTATTAAGTAGTTTTAGAGGCTGGAGACAGGAATGCAGTAAACTTGGATGGGTTTGATGATGCGTAACTAGTAAGTACCTCCTCATTTGATGTTTGGCTGGAGACAGATGTATCTGCCATGAATGAATGGGCTACACAGAGCAGTCCTTGTTCCTGCCAGTCTGTGTATAAGCTCTTTTTTCCCCATTTCCTTAACCTCATATTCCTGTAAGGGGCCTCCCATATATGCTGTGAAATGTGTTCTGGGTCAGTGGGAAACAAAATGGTAAAACCAAAAGAGATTTTTAGAGATGGAATAAGTGCTCTTTTTGCACTGTCCTAATTTCTTAATGCAGACCTTGCAAATTTTTCAACATTTTTCACTTCAGATTGTAATGGAAGGTTCTGAAAAAGCCAAAATGGAAGAATAGCGCAGTCAAATCTAACACACAAATCGAGCAACTAATTGGAGGCACGCAGTCAAGGCAAAGCATTGCTTTCGACACTGATTTCAAATACAGAAGTGATTGTTACTTCAGCAATCAAGATAATATAAACCTTGGCAACAAAATAGAGGCTAAGAGGATTAATCTAAACTACTCGATAGTATTACTCTCATGTCCTTGCAGTGTTTTCTTCTTCCACTGTGTACTATATCTGCTGCTTTGTGTATTGAAATCGTGACCTAAGAGGATTGCATGTTGGAGCTGTGGAGAGATTTCTCTGCCAACCTCCAGTTTGAGTCCAGAAAGTCTGCATTCCACCATTTCTGCAACTCCACTAATCCTTCAAGTCTAAAGAAGTAACTACAAGTATGGGAAACTTGTTCCTATTGATTTTTCTGGCAGTGCTCCCATGTCAAATGTTGACTCTAAAGTTTAAACCAAATAGCCCAGGAACAGAAACAGGTCAAATTGTCTGTCAGTCAGTACATTTATGTAGCATTCAGGGCTGTACGGTAGAGGCCGAAGTCGTTTTTGGAAGTGTTGAGGCATTTCAGAGGATTCCAGGAAACTCTAATGTTACTAAATATGTGTCACTAAGTTGTTGAGGTTTTACATGAAGCCTCATGGACTGAAAATTACTGAGGGTGGCAACATTTGTTCTGTGGTTTCATAAGGTTTATAAGAATTTTCTCAGATTAAATGTCATTTAGTCTGAGAAAGGTGGCATGGTATATTCTTGTGCCAGGGAAAGGTGGGTCAGATGTTGCAGAACTGATAAGTGCACTTATAAAAAATATATTTTTAATAAAAAAAATCTTTTTTCTGGTTTAATAAACACTAAACAAAATTTTAAAAAATAAAGGGGATTGTGGGATCTCAGTTGTCCAGTCTTTATGTTTTTGGTAACCTGAGAAAAGCTTACAAACCTTTCCTTCAAGATATTTTGTGGATAGTAAAGCATGAATATGGAGAACTTGGGTCATTTTCAAAGACTGTTCAGTCAAAGCAAGCACTGTGTTTAAGGCAACACCTCAAACACACATATTTTATGCATGACATCATGAAAAAAAGCTAAAGAAATTAGTCAAAATATCAAAAAAGGGGAATTCAGACATCTGGTTCATCCTTAGTTTGCAATTTCCAGATGCTTGAAGCTGCCACATTCATCTATTTAAACAATTATATGCAAGTACCGTATTTTCCGGACTATAAGTCGCTCCGGAGTATAAGTCGCATTTTTGAGGGAAATTTATTTGATAAAATCCAACACCAAGAACATACATGTCATCTTGAAA
>CAEFZY010077758.1:0-80586 GCA_903066815.1 Brachyrhaphis roseni
ATTTGTGTTGTACTTCGTCAATCTCAAGTTGTGATAGCAGTTGCCGTTTGCGGATGTTGGAACACTGAGCTACTAGTTGTTTAGCAATATATATATATATATATATATATATATATCCATTATCATGCTTGTTGTGACCCTACTAGGGGTGTAGGCCCTACCCCTTATAGGATCACGAGGGGTGCTGGAGGGGTCAACAGGTGACCCCTCCTGTCAACAGGTGACAGGAGGGGTCACCTGTTGAGACCCCTCCTCTCAACAGGTGAGAGGAGGGGTCACCATGGACAGGTCACCACTCCATAGCAGAAAATGGTAGATCATGTGTATGCTGTGACAGATTAAAAATATTTTTTTTCACCATGTCTTGATGTATGACATTCACACAGCACCAAGATTAATCCAATTCAAATGAATATAGGGTCACAGCAGCTGCACACAGAGGTTCTTTCTCTTCCGGCATTTTCATAGCTTGTAAGAGAATGGAAAACTTAAAGGAATATAAATCTGTTTATGATAGTCTTCTGTCTATGAGTCTGTGTATGTACCTGCATTAGGTGAGTCACAGTTACAAAGCACAACATGTTCTTAAACTCACTAACAACACTGAACTCGAAGCATCACCTAAAATCATTAAGTTCTGACAGTGCTGGAATGTAAACCAGTCTGAACCTGTCGTAGATCTTCAAAGACCCATTAAAGCAGCCAGAGTAGAAGTAGCACAAAGCTCAATAAGCCACGTCTCCTCTGTGATGTTCAAGTCTTGCATATGTGCACATGTGAATGTTTCCATAGCTTTAATATCCTAAATGAGTCTTGTATGACGATGTTTGTTTTCCATGAGGTCTACCAATTCATGACTGCCACACACACATACTCTCAGGCCAGCCTTTCACAAACAAACACACCTGATGTGCTGACAGCTTTCTCTTTGCCCCACCCAACTCTGCTTCATTCCCTGTATTGTGGAATGATAATTTACCCTTTCAACTCTGTGAGTGAAAGCCTAAAACATTGTTTTAAGGACCATGACAGTAAACGTGATTCAGGACCTCTCCTACCATGAACCATCCATCTTCCTGCACAAGTAAACTGGTGACTTAGCGCTCTTTGCACATTGAACTATTTACATAAAGACTGCATGTGCACTGTACATCAACTCTCCATTATTTGAATTTGTTAATTGTAAAGCTAATTATTTTTATTGCTAACACTGACGTCTACTTTCTCACCTGCTCATCAGATATGGCCACCTTGTTTTTAAAGACGATCCACTCGACAGTCTCGTCGCAGGTCGGTGTGGTCAAGGATCCATTGTAGATAAAATATTTCTCTGTGGAGTTTGGCAGGAGACCTTGCAGGGTAAAAGGTGACAGCGCTGCACTCTTTCCTAGACAGCAAATGAGATAAACAATGAAAGACATGCAAAAGAAGTGAAGGATAAAAAAGAAGGTGAGGAAACTAAAGAAGCTGTTGTACCAAATCTGCTCACAGTGTTGATACCATTGATGATGGGAGCGTAGTTCATATTGTCTTCAGTGGTTGTCTGAACCAAAGAAAAAAAAAAAAAACATAATTAGTTTTTACTGATTTGAGATTTACTCTCAAATCTGAATATTTCACCTGTAAAAATACTGACAAATAGTAATATTGAGCTGTGATCCAGAACTTTCGTCTTATTTTAGTCTCATCCTTTACACTGTTGTAGTTTTTAATACTAACACATGCTTCTGTTTTCAATACTTAATGAAAACAATAATTATTGAAAACAGCATATTGACCTTCAAATATATTCCAGTAATTTTAGTCTCCTCCAGGTTTTGAGTTTCTATGTTTTTAAGTTAATTGATGCTTTATGCTTCAACTAAAATATTTCTAAGATAATGATATTTAGCAGATTGCAGCTCATCGATAATTTTGTTCTTTAGACCTTTTCAAAAACACCATGTAAGATGTGATTGCCCTTGATGCTATTGTACAGTAAGATGCTTTTGACTCTGCAGGCTCTCTGCAAACTGTTGCTCTAATGTTATTAATCAAGAACTGATTAGTAAAGACATGATTCGAAATGGAATCAGTTCTAAATCATCAGCGCTCAGACTCCCTTCTGTTGCTACATATTTATATACTTTAAAAATGGCAATGACTTAGTATACACTAATTCATTCTCTGAAATTCATAATGTACTTTGTTTACTATAGGATCACAGCATTGTATCAGCTCACCTAATGCTTAGACACTCTCCTCCTAAAGCTTCATGTTGGCATATCAATATATCACTTCTTAGAAATGAAGAGTTCTGCAATTTCTTTCGTAGTGCCTTAAAAACCTTTATAGAAATGAATGTAGGTTTGGTAGAAGACTACCAAATAACTAGGAAAGAGCTAAAATCATTGTTAAGACAAATATCTGAATTACTAATTCATAGAACTAGAAGGAATTATTTCAATGGCTCTAGACCAGGGATGGGCAACTCCAGGCATTGAGGGCCAGTGTCCAACTTTTAGTTGTGTCTCCTCTTAAACACACCTGAGTCAAAAAATGAAGTAATTTGAAGGACTCTGGAAAACCTGACTGCACTTAGGAGGTGATTCAGTCATTTGATTGAAGTGTGTTGAACCAGGGAGACATCTAAAAGTTGGAGGACACTGGCCCTTGAGGACTGGGATTGCCCACCCTTGTACCTCATTTACTGGCCTTAAGACTGAAGCAAAATGAGAAACTCTCCAACATTATGTCCATCCAAACACCTACCGGTACCTTAACTGAACCCTATGAAATTAATTTGCTATTCAAAACTTATTACTCTTCCCTTTACTCATCTGAAGTTGTGTTGAAATCTGAGAACTGTGAGCAATTTTTTGGGGATCTTCAGCTCCCTACTCTTGCTGCTCAGGATTCAGAGAAACTTAGTGTCTCCATTACATTAGAAGAGCTTGCCTCTATGAAACCTTGCCTCTATGAAAAAGGCAAATCCCCAGGCTAGGACAGTGTCCCACCTTGCCTTCTGGGACATTGCCATTGTTAGGTGTGATTAATGTGGCATTGGACAAAGGTTCATTTAATTCAAGCACCAATGCCACATTAATCACATTACTTCTCAAACCTAAATATGACCCAGCTCACTGCAGTAACTACAGACCCTTGTCCCTCTTAAATGGGGACTTCAAACTCTATGGAAAAGTGCTTGCCATGCGACTCTATAGATATTTATCTTGACTGATAAATAATGATCAGACTGGATTTATAAAAGGCAGATTGGCATTTGAAACTCTTCGGCACTTGCTACACATTATTCATTCAGCAAAAACAACTGATTTCCCTTGTTCTGTCCTTTCTCTTGAGAATGGAGTGACCTTATCTCTGGGTCACCTTGGACAACTTCAAACCAGGTCCACAATTTATCCAAATGGAAAAGGTTTTCTATGCTAACCTGTCTGCGATGGCGTATACTGGTAATACCTGTTCCTCTCTATTTCTCATACTTAGAGGCACTCGTCAGGGCTGGCCCATTCTCCATTACTTTTTGCCTTCTCTCTCGGCCCAGAAAATTAGACAGCACCCCTCAGTTCTTCCTATCTCACGCAAGGACACTGAGCATTACATATATCCTAATTATGTTGTATTGTACATATTTTTGTGGATGTAAAACAATTACAATAAAAAAACTAATTGCAAAAAAAGACACTGAATAAATCTATAAAACAATTTCAGTGTGATCGTTTTTATTGGAATTCAACACTTCAACCGTACCTCAAACAAGACAGCTAGTGCTGTGATTCTGCCACTGGACTGGATCGTTTCATCTAAAGAGTCAAACTGATGAGCCTCATAGCAGTAGATCTGCATCTACAGGAGAAAAGCAGAACCTGTTATGACAGTTATTACTGGCATCAACATTATTTCTTTTGGATTCTAACTTCTGTGTTCCAGTTTTCAAAAAAGGATAAGCATGCAATGAGGCAAAAACATGTCGGACACCAAAACGGTTTACTTAAAGCACAAAATCCACAGAGAGGCTCTCCTCTCTAAAGTCATTTTATCAGACAGCTTTTATGTTAAAGAAATCACATACTCTAAGATTCTCCTTTATCATTGACAGCTTATTGGAAGGAATATTAACATTTACTATAGATTTTAGATATTACTTAAACTTTGCCTGGATTATTTTGGTGATTTTATTATTTTATTGCAGTTTGATCAATCTGTGTTCCCATCATGTTGTGTTGTAGGCTGACCCAAAAGCAGCAGGCAAAAAACGTAGAATGGTCTTCAGTGTTTAATGAAACAAAATCAAAATCCAGTAACAAAGGAACATCCAGAGGAGCACAACAAAATCCAAAGCAAAATCCAAAACAGCAAACATGTGGAGAAACAGAGGAACACAAGCAGAGAGATGAGCATAGCAACGAGGCAGACTGGTGACTGGGATAGAGGAGCTTAAATACTGGGAGGTAGTAAATGGAACAAAGGACCTAATGAGATGAGATAACTGATTGCAGGTGTGAGTAGTTGGCACAGGACGCAACAGGGAAGCTAAAGAGATATACTGGGGAAAACAGGGAGGAAACACCAGGAAGCTGAAAATACTTCTAAAACACAAAAATAATTGTACTTTAGCAAAGTTCTTTAAATATGAGGCTGTTGCATTTCATAAAATGTTTGGTAATGCAATGTGCATGAAGTTCAAAGAACAAAACAAATTACATTTTAAAAAGAGATGGTTTCATTTGATAGAATTTTATATGAAGGAAGAAAAGAACTAGTCTGAAAAACATATGGGCAATATAGATTGTGCATTGTTTTTTTGGTTACTAAGTGATGTATTTAAGTAATATAATAACTAATTACTTTTGAAAATAAGTAATCAGTAAATTAACTAGATTATTTAATCATTATTAAGTAACTAATTGCTATTTCCAAGTAACTTTACAAACACTATTTGTGAATAATGAAATGTCTTTGAACATTTTTCCAAGTGGTCAGACGTCAGTCAGACTCTCAGAAGGAGGGGTGTCCTGATCTCACAAACTCTTGCTTCACTGGGAGAAAATCCTGCAGCTCATGCTCCTTCTGCACTGGTGATTCAGCTTCCTGTAGTGGTCACAGATGCTCATAAGCTTCCTGTCCAGAACTCTTCAATACACTGCTGGAGGCCAGATAGCAAGATGAATTGAGTGTCCAGGTCAGAGATGATGCTCTGATGGTAAATGTTTTGATTTCTTGACCTCTGTAACATACTCTGTACGGAAAGTTGAAAATCTCAGCTTGTCTGTATCAAGTGGTCAGGAGTAAAAATTGTATTCTGTCAAAATGACAGAGGGTTGTCAGATTTTTCCAACACCATCTAAAATGGTCAAAGATGGAATATATTTGGTCAAAGCGAACCCTACAGCACACTTGAGTCTTCATGAGTTAGATCTTACCTCTAAAGGATATTTGACCCCATCCAGACTATGCTCCGAACCCTCTGAGGAGGCATTGCAGCGTCCCCAGTGGAAGGTTATGCGCCCGACTTTGAACTTTGACCTGAGACCCCCTCCACTGATGTAAAAGTCTCCATCCACATTGATTGCCACTGACAGCAGAAAAGACAAAGATGTCACATGCATGTGGGATGTGTGAGGATGAATGAAATAGAGTTCAGGCTCTAAATTCAATTTTACACCAGAGGCAATGTTGGGCTCAAAGTTCATATTTTAACACCTCTGAAAAAATATGTTGCTTATGCCAATTATCAGACGTACAAAAAAGCAATATTTTGCTAATCCTATTTATCATTACAAACAGTAATAAAAAACATGAATTTGAGTCTCATGGTGGTCCTACAGCATAATTATAGATGCTATTGTTATTTTTTACATTTTTATATTATTGTATGCTATATAGTTTGACATGGGTTGCATTCTGGATGTCAGATAGAGGGCTGTCATTGCATAGAATGACGGGATATACACTTAACAACACAGTGCAGGATGTTGCAGTGCATGTGGCCCCCACATATCTTCTGGTTCCAACATAAGGTCACTGTGACATCTCTGCAACCTAAATGGCAGCAGACTGCCAAATAATGCATCTACAACACACCCCTTCATGTTACTTAGAGATCATTTCCTTTGTGAATGCTCATACCTGTCTTGCCATCATTCTTGATGGTTGTGCTGTCAGTTGTCATACTCTCCCAACCATCAAACCTCAGCTTCTGGTACTGCAGCTTGACTGGAGCCAGGTCCTCATTGATGTTGATGGGAGACTGCTTTGCACTACTGCATAAAGGAAACTTCTTGGCCCAGTGTTTTTGGTTTAATCCTCCTGAAAGGCATACAAAAAAAAAAAAGTAGAATTTTATTTTTGACCATCTCCTTTCTATCACTGAAATAGGAAACCTGACAAATGATCAAATAAATAAACTATTGTGAGGAACTAGATGATCCAATCATGTGGTAGCACATGCTCTGTTTAGAAAAATAAGAATAAGCAAAAACATTTTGTATTGAGCAAACCTTTTGTCTTCAATCAGGCTCCTTCGTGAAATAAACAAGGTGCCTGGAGCATCTACATAGGATGCCTCCTGAACTCCTCCAAACACACACACCTCCTGGTGAGGTGTTCATGTCCCACCAGGGGAAGACGCAGGACACGCTGGAGGGACTATGCATCTTGATTGGCCTGGGAATGCTTTGGGTTCTCCCAGAGAACCTGGCATAAGTGGCTGAGGAGAGGGAAGTCTGGGCCTCCCTATTCAGGCTGCTATCCCTGTGACCCAACCCCAGATAAGCATAAGAAAATGGATGGATGGATGAAAACTACAGTTAAATCAGAAAGTGGTTCAACAAGGTAGTAGATGAAGGGTTGTTGTTGTTGTTATGCATTTTCTTCCCTTCAAGTTTGCTTCTTTTGTTTGCTGTTTAATTGTACAGGATAAGTGCCATATTACATGTGGAAAACATTTCAAAATGATTTATAATGATATACAGTATCCATCCATCCATCCATCCATCCATCCATCCATCCATCCATCCATCCATCCATCCATCCATCCATCCATCCATCCATTTTCTTACACCCTTGTCCCTAGTGGGGTCAGGAGATACTGGTGATTTATAATGATATAAGATAAGATAAAATAATACTATCATTTTAAATACAATTTTAACAGTATTGCGCGGATGTTTGAAATGAAATGTTACCCACAGACTCACTAGCAGGCACAATGATGTAAAGCCTGTTTTTCTTTTTGTTTTTTTTTTTTGGTTTGTTTTCTACTTGCAAACATTGTAATTTGAGCAAACATTAGTTTTTGCTCACATTATATACACATATATATATTATATGTGGTTCAGGATTGTGTTATTATATAAAGCCTGACCACAAATATTTATATGCTGGATACCATAGAGCTTAGTTAGGTCTAATGGCACATCATCTTAAGGACTGAGATACCATAATATCATACAAAAATCATGGAGAGTTTTCCTTGTTCAGTATAAACATGGCTGAACATGTCACCCAATGTCTTGTGTGGACAATTTGCATAGCAGCAAACAGTAGCAATACTGCTTATAACAACAGCAAAACATAATAGACTGCCATAATTTTTTTTTGTGATATTGTTCATAAGAAACTTACCTGCATACGACCAGTCAATGTCCTCTGCTAACTTGCGTTGATTTCTGTATGTATAACCTCCAGCTGCATCCAGAACAGAAACATTATCACAAAAACATGTCATCAGGTCACTAAGGCCTATTACAAATGTGTGCTAAAACATTTTTCTTTAATTAATATATTTCTCCGTATCATAGTAATAGTGTAACATAAAACATAAAATGTTCTAATAAGGGTAGGATGTTTGACAAGTTGCACATTGTTGACTCTGCACAGCAACTGACCAATTTCTTACCCAACTAGAAGTGAATGAGTTGTGTGCTTCAAGACTTTTGGATTATCTTATTTGCTTAGTTATAAGATCAAAATGGCATAAAAATGGATCTTCTGGCAGCAGCAAGGAGTTCACTATACCATTGCACACCATGTTCAGAAGAATCCGAATCAGAATATACTTTATTGATTCCAGAGGGGAAATTGCCTGTTCATCAATACATCACAGAGGTTCTAAAAGTGCTTTTCTCAAGTCAAACTTGGGACCTTCTTGTTGGAAGGCAACAGTGCCACATACGCGCACCGTGAACAATAAGGAACAGATATTACTCTAGCCACCCTATAAATGTGACACACTCAAAAAAACAACAACAAAAAAACAGGACGCTCACGAAGTTCCCCTTCTGATAGTCACTTCTGGAGTGCAAAGGTCCCATTTCCAAATAAGGTATGAGACTGACAGTGGTTCGTCCCCACCCCTTTCCGTTTGCTGCAGCGAGGTCCTTCTCAAAAAAACATGACTGTTAATTAGTCTCTCTAAATTCTCCTTAGGTGTGTGCCAGCATGGTTGTTATTCCTGTCTGTGACAATCTGTCCAGGGTGTACCCCTTGCAAACACATTCTGCAAAGTCAGAAAGTGAGCCAGATTTATCTTATTTAAACAAGTCCAAGCATGAATAATCATTAATTTCTGGTTCTGAATTTGGTACAAAAAATCTGAGTTTAGAGCTGTTTCTTAAATGACAAAAACTGTTTCTAACAACCTGTTTACAGTGAGTCTCGACAGACTATCCAAAAAAAAAAATAAATAAATAACATCAACATTTTTGACACTGTTCTTCACAGAAGGAGATATTAACATGTTACCTCATAATGAAGATATTATCACTAAGAGCATAAGGTTCAGGGTTTCTGTCTTGTCATTTTAGGATAATTCCCATGGAGCCACAGTTTGATTTCAGACATTGGCTAAGCTTTTTGTAGTTTGTGCCATTCAGACATTTTAGAAGACCAATACAATTGTATGTCATCTGCATACACATGTGATAAGACACATGTTTATAACATTTAAGAATTTTACCCAAAGAGTAAAGATACAATATAAAGAGGATTGTGTCTAAAACACATCCCTGGGCAGCTACATCACAACACATAGCTGCATCTAAAACATGCTTATTCATAAAAACAGTCAAATATCTCTCTGCAAGATGTTTTTATGATTTTTATGATTTTAAAACATCATAAAATCCAAAAAAGTCCTTGAGCCTATGACCCACAGTGTTGAATGCAAAGATAAGATCCAGTAAATTCAAAACAGAAAACTCCCTGGAGTCAGCTGCCATTACCACATCGCTTAAAATTTTCAGCAAGGCCATTCCATGAAGTGCAGTTTACGTAAATACATTACTGATAACATTTGCCTCCATTAAACCATTTAGTTGTTCTGCAAAAACTTTCTCAAGGACTTTTGAGGAAGAAATTAAAATTTAGAGATTGACCTATAGCTGTTGGGGAGAGCTAAATGAAAATGTAGTTTATTTAACAAACAAGTTGCCACAGCTGTTTAACCAGCTGCTGTGACATAAAACACCTGTCAGCTTCCAAACAATACACCAGCAGCAGTTTACTGTCTTCTTTGTGTTTGTGTATCTGTATCTGCCTTGTGCCCAAAAAACTGTCCTAGATAAGAACTCATATG
The DNA here is from genome assembly GCA_903066815.1 of Brachyrhaphis roseni. Classification (NCBI taxonomy): domain Eukaryota; kingdom Metazoa; phylum Chordata; class Actinopteri; order Cyprinodontiformes; family Poeciliidae; genus Brachyrhaphis; species Brachyrhaphis roseni. The sequence goes on from CAEFZY010077758.1 coordinate 9,578, forward strand.
TGAAGCTTTATCCAGCTTTCGTCTTTTCATGGTTCATAATTTTAACACTAATTTTAGTGTTAAAATTAAAATGGACAGTGTAAATGATCTCAACAGAGAAATAAAATGTACCGTTTAAAAGCAGCCTGTAAGTTACCTGTCGTTTCTACACGCTGTTAGTATGGTAACAAATGCCATACAAATTGAATTTTCAGTTCCAAACCTATGAAAAACCCTTTGTGCATATTATCACATTCCTCAAACAATGACCCATGTCATTTTTTCCAAAGGTTATTACTTTTTTTGCCATCTTTTGCCAAAAAAAAACAAGTGGTGATTTTTTTTTGACTTAGGGCATTACTTTAGGAATGTCATAATATGACATGCAGTAGCTTGTCGCTAAAGCACCTCACCAGTGCTGCTTAAGTGTTATGACTGGGTCATGGTGGTCATAGGTAATTTAGGTTTTTATTTTTCTGTGCGAATTTGGTGCAATTTGTTTAGTTAAATACTATTCAGCCTTAAAGCGTCTCAATACTGGCTTTCCTCAACAGTTATATTTTCAGTGGTAAAACTTGGTACAACTCTGTCACAGTCCCTGATCAGGTATGAAAGCACAGTGCTCCTCCCTCCCCACCTCTGTCCCCCCCGATGGTGAGTCAGAATTTGAAGTAGCAAGGGTTGCCATGTCCTTGCTACTATTGATGCATGGATTGAAACAGACGTGTGTACTTTATCTCCCTAACACTAGTAACTTTAGGGGTTGTTAGGACTCTGCTTTTTTACATGTTTGATAACATAGCAGCCATTTAAATGGACTTTGTAAGATTAGTGAAGAGTGTGTTTATTAAAGGACACACTCTTTAATAAAGAGTGTGTACCACATTGGTACTGTGGAATCCCCAGAACCAGTGTGGTTGTGAGATTTTGACTCACAACCACACTGGTTGTGGTTGTGAGTCAAACACACTCTTGGGGTGTTCTAACCCAAGAGTTGAGTTGAAACACAACTCTTGGGTTGCAAACATAACCCAAGAGTTACAAGTCCTGCAAGACTCAACCAGAATTCAACGACAAACCCAGATCTCATCAACTGATGACTGATAATCATGATTGGAGTTGGACATGGCATGGCTGAGACGTAATGATCAGCTTGAACAATTGCATGAGTATGTATTTTCAATAAGCCACCTGCAGGCAGAAGTGGGATAAAATGCTTGGAACCTTAAATAGACTGCCCACATTGTGTGGATATGCTTGATATATTCTGCAGAGAGTGTGAAAGATCCAGTGTGAAACAGCAGCACAGCTCAGAGTGACTGTTTGAAATAGTTTAAAGGCATCATTTACTTATATATTCAACTGTCAAAACAGGCTGTCACAGGGTGTCCTAATTTTTATTAACATTATTGTTTGTTGTTACTGGGCTCATCATACTTCTGAACACTTATATCCTGCTTTTAACAATTTGAGGATTTTCAACGTACAGCATTGTTTTCACTAAAAACTAGTTCATGCATAAGACTAATACACTGCATGCATTTGTTGTGCTTTTATGTCATGTGCTCTTTTCTGACATTAAAGCACATTGTGTTTTATATGATACTTGCATTGCTTATTTGATTTTGTTTTTAATCACACCCAGAAATGTCATCTCCTATATTAAATAGCATTTTGTTTTAAAAGGAAATTGCAGAAAGAAGCTTGGATTAAACTGGAAAAATGTGTTGTATTGAATTGTTTCATATGGGAAAAACTAAACAAGATGGACTGCACTGCCATAGCATTCCCATTATAACTTACAGGAATAAAGGTCCAGACTGTGCTCAGATTAACCTATCTTACTCTCCCAGTCTTAGCGGCTAGTATTAGACACACCACCCCCACCCTGCTCAGACTCTTGTCTCTTTGGCATCTGGAGAACAGGGGCAGGGATTTGGGTGGATGACTGGTGTGACAGAAAGGAGGGGCTAGTTGTTACACATTCTGCTGCAGGCACCAGTTGTCACCCTAAAAGCCTGTGGATGTCCGGGCTCTCTGAGGGCTGAGCTAATCCTCTTATTCATCGTCCAACTGGGGTCTGTGGGACTCCCACAGACCAGAGGGCAGGGCACGCCACACTCCGCTGAATGAATACACTGACACAGTTATGGCCTTTTCTCTCTAAAGAGACATTATGCAAGAACTTTCCATAGATTGTAATGGCTTGTCTTTTTGTTCTCAACCACCAAAACCCAAACTTCACCCCTGCCATTACACTTTATTTCGTTCATTAAAAATGAGCATTTGTCTTTTCCTCTGTTGAAACATTAATTTTCAATATGTTAGGGGTCTCCTTGAGGAGGCCTACAGACTATCCAAGCAAGTCAAGTCAAGTTTATTTGTCTAGCACATTTCAGCAACAAGACAGTTCAAAGTGCTTTACGTCATAAAACATCAAAACAGTAACCAATTATGAAACAAGTAATAAACATTATGTTCCCTGGAATTGTAGGTTAGCTTATAGATATTTCAATGTTTTAAATCCGAGGACATGGTTCTTTGCAAGAAAAAGATGGACTTCTCCATTCAGTTTCAGGTCAGGCATTTAGTTCAAGAAGAGGAGTTTGAATATCACTTTGTCTTGTCAAGGTATGATCATGGATGGATGGATGGATGGATGGATGGATGGATGGATGGATGGATGGATGGATGGATGGATGGATGGATGGACGGACGGACGGACAGACATGCAGACATGCAATGAAGTGTTGAAACACATTTTTGCATTTTGTATCGACTTCTCCACACCTAGAAGACAATGTGTATGTAACCCCCAAAGATTCTACTCTCATATATCAAAATTCACACAAACATATTTCTCTACAGACTTTTTTTTGGCTCTTACTACATTGATAGGAAAGTGGGTTGTTACTTTAAAAATGATCAAATTAGACCAAAGTAGCATTAATTTTAGGTTTTTTCATCGTGTTTATATTTCAAAAGCTGAACTGAGTGGAAATGTATAGCTATAATGAATCTCAAAGAAACTTCTCCGATCCTGTCAACAGAACACAAGAAGAATACGACTGACTGATTTATGTGATCTAGAACAGAATTAAAATCCCTTCTGACTCAGAAGAATTTTGCAAAAATCCACAAAGCCTCAATATTTAATGCTTGTGAAATGTGTCTAGACAAACGGTACCCACATACGCTGCATAGTATCTGATCTATTCAAGTTTAAAGATTTTTTTTTTTTGAATGATCAACAACTCTTGGCAGTTATTACTTTAATCTGTATCTCAGGACATAAACACTGAAAATAGTGTAACTTAGTTAAAATCTCTTTGAAAAGGCTTCGACGCAAGTTTGACTCCCTCTGATGATGAATGCCGAACTCTGCACTTCCTCCCGTTAAATATATCCACTAAAGCTGAAGGATTTTATTAATATATTTAAATGCAAATGTGATATTTAAATGTTGTGTTTACATCGAGACATAAAGCTGTAAAATGCTGGGGTTGTTCAGCCAATGAGAAATGTTTCGCATCGCCCAATTTCGAAGCTAAGCCAAGGGTCAATCCAAAGATATATCATACTGGGGATATTTTCTGTTTCTTTTATCCCCAGATGATGAGATAAAACACTTTAATCTTTTGCTCTCTGCTCCAGCAATCACGCATCTTCTGGGACTTTTTGTTTCCCCAAAAACTACCGCATATATTGCAAATAATCTACACCGACGCATCCTTTGCAAAGTGCAACGGGCATCCCTTTGCTGATGTGACTCACTCCATATAAATCCTACACTGATGATTCATGCACCAAACCGGCGTACAATTCGAGGCAGGGGTTAAGAGTATGGGTGGCATAAGCGGTCAGGACACCCGCAGCGAAGAGCTTACAGACAGGATTAGGAATCGGTGGTAGTGGTGGGTAGAAGTCTCAGGTTATCGCTTCCCTCAGTGGAACCGTCAATGTCAGTCAGAGAGAATCAGAGGTTGAACTTACAGGATGAATACCACTGTCTTTTTATGCAAAAAATAAAAAATAAAAAAGTTGATTAACACACAATGCAAAAGATTTACTCTTCCTGCAAAGGCAAAGTCAAAGCGGAGGCATGAGATCCTTTAGTTTAAGCAGATTTTATGAACATTTGGAGAAAGCAGAGCAAACCTAGAAGCTCTTTCATGCGCATGAGATGAGATGCGCCGCACGTGGGTGTGATCCAATTAAAGTTGGACTCACCGTTGCAGCAATATTCTTGTTTTTTTATTTCCGCACACCACAAATGATCACAAATTATTACTAGTGTGATGATACATTCAGAGACAGAAAAAGATTAGGGCGACTAAAAAGTACAACAAAAATGTCTGACTTTAATCTCAGAAAATTAAACTCAGACTTCTGGGGCAAAAACGTCAGATTTTTTTTTTTTTTTCCTTCAGTGGTCCTTATCCTCTTCCGTACTCGCCTGTTAAGATGAGAAGACCTAAAAGGGTTACTTGCGGGGAACCTAAGAAGTATTTTTTTTTTAATAGTAAATCCAGGAAACAAAATCTTTGTTAGTCTGTTTGGTTTACAGTTTGTACTTCTGAATAATAGTGCAAAGTGAAAGCCAGCAGACATGGAGTCAATATTTACAGATCATCCTAAACTGGGTTATTGAATTCATCTCCGCCTTCCCATATATAACTGCCTTTACACCCACATGTTTTTTTTCCCCTTCTTTCTCTTTTGCTTTTACTGAAGTTTATGTAAACAGCAACATTACAAAAATATTGCACTGGAACCTTCTCCATTGGAGGTAAACAGGCTCTCTTCTGCAGGCTTATGGATAAAGGTTGTTCCTTGTATCCAATCATACTCGGTCATGAATTAATAAGCAGCTCCTCCAGCCAAGCCCTGGCTTTTCTTCTTCTCCTTCTTTTTTTTTTTTTAAGACAGACCTGGCTCTAACTGCAATCCGGGCATTTGCTCTCGTCCGTGTTTAGCATTTGCAGTGTTGTCCCCAGGGGTAATGTGGGCACAAAATTGTCGCTCGGTGCATGACAGCTTTTTCCTCCCCCCCTAGAAACCGTTCTGACCCACCAGAAGTGTTCTGTCACTGAATTCCCAGAAGATCCCCAATCCCAGGAACTGTGGATGTGGGGGTGGGGGTGCGCGTGTGGGGGTGTGTGTGTGTGTGTCGGCAGAGAAAATGGGTTAACAGCTAAACAGAAAGTCAAAATGTTCAAAACACTGCATGTGTTGACATTAAAAGTAATATTGGTAGAAGCTAATCTTATGTAATACATTGTGGCTGAAGTTATTTTTATTGAAGATTAGCCTCAGGTTGCCCCAACCAGCTCCAAGTTTCTCTGGTTATATGCAATTTTACATATTTCTATCTACTGGTTTTGGAATAAAATATTAAACTCAACTCAATTCAAAGATATTTTATTGATCCCAAAGGGAAATTAAATGTTTTATTTCATTAATTCCAAATTCTTAAGAGAGTTGTTGTAGATAGTGATGGCTGTGGGCAAGAGGGATCTCCTGTAGCAGTCTGTGTTACAGCACTTCTGAAGAAGCTGTTTTTCTGACAGTCTCATGGCGTGGATTAGGTTGTCCATAATGTTCTTGACTGTAAAACAGGATTCCTATATGTCTTCTACCAAATTCTTAAAGGACAGATAACTTCATTTAAAGTTACTTTTGAAATATCTAATATCTAAAATTCAATAAAAGGGGAAGGTAAGATGAAAAAAGAACTCCAGAGTTCAGGGAAAGCAGAGGAGAGATATGACACAATGGTAACGGCACATAAATAAGGAATAACAGAAGGAAGGGGGAAAAATGGATGCAGGACACAAGTATGCAAGGGAAAAGAGACAAAAAAAGGAAAGGACAAAGAAAAACAGAGGGAAGGAAGACAGGTAGGTCACAAGGGAGCGATAAAAGGACAAAAGAAAAAACAAGGAAGAGAGAAAAAGGAGGGAAGTAGGAAAAAAAATCAAGACAGAAGAAGGGATCTACACAAATACTCTGCATCCAGTCTTCCTTGCCATAATGGATGAGCAAATATTCAGTCTGAGACACACCTAAAAAAAAAACCTGCAACTGTAATTGCAGCAAAATGTTGTTCTGGGTGCTGATTACAACAAATGACTCTTCGTTTGGATTATTATCACCCAATATTTTATCAGCCTCCTTCCATTTCACCAATATGCACAACTTTGTCCTGCTCCAAACCTGTGATATGTATCTAACAATATTGATTTGATTTTAAAACTTATTTTTGGCATCAAAACAACAACAAAAATGCCTTTTTTTTTTTTTTCAGTTCATGCACACATGACGTAAGATTCCACCGGTTTACTGCCGGGTGACATGAGAACAAGCCGTGTTTCCGACACCCGGCCCACCTTGGTGCCCCCGTGTCGGCGGACTCGGCTCTCCCTGCAGCCTCGTCTCATTAGCCTGACCTCTAACCCCAAAGTTTTAATAATCCACAGTATTATTACCTCTTGTGGCCCATGCATATTTATAAAGTACTCATTATGCCATCAGTCAAAGTAATCATTATCCTGGGGCCCATTAGAGGGTGAGTTTTGGCCCCTTTTCACCACAGGGCTGTTTTCTGACGGACGCAGCCTGGATGAGCTTGGCAGCCGCCGAGACTTTGGGGGGTTGCAGGGATCGTGGGCGGCTCTTGGAACCTGCCGCCACACCTTCATAAACAAGCAACATGCTTCGATAAACACGCGGCCGGAGGAGCACGACGCACAGAAGAATCGTGAAGATTCACGCGACTGCTCGTAGCAGAAGGACGACTGTTTTGGAGAAGGGAAGCCGGGAGCAATGTTACTTCTCGACCTGTGAAGGCAGTTTTTGCAAACCTGCTTCCTTCTCACTTCAATAACCGCAGCTTTTTTTTATGCACGTTTTTTTTTAAGACGAGTTCTGAACACTTCTCCTTTTGGCTGACTGAAAGTCAAAGACAGGATGTTTGTTGTTGGTCCTTTTGTTGTGAGCTTCTGTTCGCAATATTTGCATTTTTATTACTGTATGATTAATTTCCCTCAGCTGGCCGTGCACCAGTTGGCCCAGTGGCTCGGCATAATGTCACCGTAAGCACAGAAAGGAAAGGGGGCACAAGGATATATTGTGGGTTGTGCAATTGAGATTAGCTGAGTTCCAAGGACCTAATTTACTTTTTAACAGTGCCTTGTAAAAAATTCAAAAAGGAACATTTTCCTGTGCACATTTTGTCACTTTACAAGCTCAAACTCTGAAGCTTTTCCTTAACATTTCTGCAAAAGAGATTCTCCAAATGTCTTTGCTCTCGAGGATAATCCTAAAACGTGCTGTAAACATCAGACCATTTTTTGTGGTTTTTGTTTTCTTCTATGTTGTTTTGTATGGACCAAATGGTGAATTAATAATAAAATCATCAGACCAGTCACAATGACTCTAATTTCAAATAGAAATAAACTTATTTTCTGCTAGTTGAAAACATAGCAGCCTTACCTTACCTGAAGTGTTCTGCAGTTGCGGTGTGTGTGTGCGCGCCAAAGCAGGTGCCTTCAGAATAGGGATTGATTCTGTCGTTAATTTGCTCCAGAATATGAAGGTTTTGTCAGGAAAGCTCTCGAGGGTAATTCCGTCCTCACAATAGAGAGGCTGATTAAATGAAAAGTGGCAGTGTCGCACACAAAAGGTACATTGTGCATTCGGCGACACAGTGACGGTGTTACGGCTTTTTTAGGGCTTTAACCTTCACTTTAACACCAAGGTCGTCATCTCCACCTGCCACAGCGAAGAGGAGCTAAGTCGGGTCGGTCTCTGAATTTTAATTTACGTGGATTGTCAAAAGAAATAGCGAAAAGTAAAGCTGCTCTGGTGGATTCATGGCATCGTGTCTGCGTCCCCTTTTTGTTCTTTTGGGAGGGGGGCAGTCAATGTTGAGCAACAAAAACACCTGATTCTGAATGTTTTGGTAAAGACGCATAAAGTTTTACTTTCACTTGCTGTGGTACGATAGAAGTGATTTAATGGAGGATCTGTGAGACTCCATTTTCTGTTCCATAAGCCTTGGAAACCTTGAGTGCATCATCTTGTAAGCTCTTACACCAGGACTCCACCTGAAGCAATGAGGTCATTACTGAGTCTTTCGGCCAAATGACGATCCAACATAAACGGTTGAATAATCCCAGAAATGATCGTCAGACAGATGATATAACCCGTTACATGACCATAACATACAGAAGCTGCAATCACTGTTAAAGACTTGCTTTTATGAACTGGCTTTCCATACATGTTAACCCAAACGGCTTATTATTTATTATTGCCTTTTTTAACACCTTGTTTTATACAGTATACACCACTGTTATGAACTTGTACTCATCCTCATTTGCTTTTTAACTTGTGAAGCACTTTTTGCAGTTCGAACTGTTGGAAATGTGCTATTTGAATAAATTTGACATTGACCTTCTGTTCCCAGACTTACAGGAAAGATGAAAGCTCTTCAAAGCCGACAGATTTGGATTCATAATAATAGCAATAAAAGATGTAGAGGAAGTACTGATGTTGTAAAAAACATTTATTTTTTAATTAATGAAAAAAAAATGTAACTGCAGAACTTTTTTTTTTTTAAATAACTGGAAAAAAATGTAAGTACATAATAATAATAATAAACAATGGAAAAAAATGTACTGCCATTCTGTTTATCTATCTTTGGAGATGAGCTCCAAGTCTTTCAAATTTACAAGCCCTCTTTGTTGCCACCTTAAGGTTTGTCATCATTCATCTCTATGAGATTTAAATCAGGATTCTGGCCACAAAATTAAAAAATAATTACCCATCATTTTGAAGAAATGTGTTGGTACGTATTTGCAAACTTCAATCTGGCTTTTTATTTTGTATTTTTTTAGAGTAACATCTTCCCCCTCGCTCAGCCCATCTTCATACACAACGTTCCAGCCTGGTTAATGTCGTGGTCTTACCAGCTTCATCCAGCATCTCAAGATCTTTTGATTTTTGTTTTTTGAATCGATTTGTACATGACCAGAACATATTAAACTGCAGGATACAGAATCTGTCTCCTCTCCCATCATGTCTGAAAGTACGCACAACTGTGTGAATAGCATAATCAAGCAGTTGTTTTTATTACGGTAACTGCAGCTCGTGCAGGCAAGTCTTCAATTGCCAGTGATTATCTAAACTGTCAGCTTGCCCATCATTTCCCCTCAGAATATGATCAAGTGTCACAGTATTCGGTCTGCAAAGTATTAGCCATAGTATTTATGTGATAACACAACAAAATCAATCATTTCAGCATCTTGGAAATAAACTCAATCAACAAGGAAAAAGAAGAAGAAACAAAAAGTCAAGGTGTCATGCTGCGCAAAAAGGCCATTTTCACCCCATGGGCTGAAGTTATAGAGTTAAAATAACTCGCAGGTCAAGCAAATCAATAAAATCAAGCTATTAAAGTACTTCTGTATTTTTCAAACTGGATGTTATTCATTGCACGTTTGCTGTATTAAAAGAAATGCATCTAGTTCTCAGTTTCTTTGGGGGTCAATTTTACAGTATTAACATTTGAATGTTATTGTTTTACACCCTACAACATTTGAGGGCAAAAAGATTATTTTTTTCTGTGCTGCGGCGGTAGAACAAAACTGTTAAAATGAAATATGGAACTGCAGGTTATATTCATTTAGTGCAGAGCATCACAGCAAAGGGAAAAAATAAAGAACAACTCAAAACAACTTGTGTTCTTCTGTTTACTCACTCTCTGTGTCAACTACTTCACATGCAGATATGATCAGGTTCTCAAAGTCAAGCACCCTCGCGACTTTAATTAAAACTCTCTATTGGCCGGTGAAATGTGATGCCTTTGGAATTTGTTTTCTAGTTGTCCTATTGATAGCAAAGCGTTTGTCTTTTAAAGTGTTATGTTGACGGCTAAAACCATTGGTAGTCATCGTTTGCAAGCTGTTTTTTTTTTTTTTTGGGAGGGGGGGGTGCATTTTAAAAATGGCAACGTGTCCTTTTTAAAATCTTTCGTCATGTCATTTTTAAACAGTATTTGGGGAGGCTGCACAAAGTCAGTCAAAGAGCCACAAATGTCCCCCGGGACACTTTGGACTCACCTGACATAGAGCATTAAAGTCCAACAAAGGAGCACTACAAAAAGCAACAAGCCTTATAAAAACAAACCAGCTAGAATATAACAGAGTGTTACATCATGCTAACTGGTATAATTATTGAGACCTGTTTTTTTATGCTTCCTCTGACAGTCTGATGGTGACGCCTTTGTCTCTATCAGTCATTCCTTTGGTCTCATCACCTCGCTTTCCCATAGTGTCTCTTCTGTGGATTTTACAGTCTAATAATCACACACACAATAACTGTCAGAGTTAGTCTTTTATATTTTTTATTGTGATGACATTAACAGCTGAAAAAATGAAAGTCTATTCTGTTCTCTTTTTTAAAAAAACTCATATTTGCGTCAAATAAATCCAAAAATAGGCTTGAGGATGAAAAGAGAGCGGGGCGAGCGAGCCTTTGATTTCAGTTTGAGGTCCAGTTGTGTTTACATTCCATAAAGTGCTGAGGCCAGACTTGACTCAGAGCTTGTCTAAAGTCGAATCATCACACTGAGTGCAGCAGAACGTCTGATAGAGCTGGATTTTGTATTTTACCGGAGGAAGAAGGTCACACAGAGTGCTTTCCCAAAGGGGCTGGTCAAAATGGTGCCAATGTTCATTCTGCTGCACCACAGCCATGTCAACCTTTAAGGGTAAATGTGTGTGTGTGTGTGTGTACTTCTATATACTACATCAAGAGGACCATTTTCACTACATTTCCCAACAAAGAGAGTGGAAAAGGAGGATTTGTTTTGCACTTCTACTGTGCTCAACTAGTTAGATTTAGAGGTCAGATGTGAATTACGTTTTGGTTATGGTTAGGCATAGACTAGTAGTGGTAAGAGTAACAGGAGATGTCTAAATGAGGCGCAAATGCCGTTACTAAAAGGAATAGTAGTCAATACAAAGTCCGTAGTTTGCACAGGTGTACAAGTATATGTCTGTGTGTGTGAGAGAAAGAAGGAGCCTCAAATCCTAAAGCCGTACCCTACCATCCCGTGTTTCCATGCGGGTTCATGTGTGTGTCCATGTGTGTGTTACACTGCCATGGAAACACATGGACTGACTGCCTCTGGGTCCGTGGCTCTCACAGCTGCAGACCACTCACTTTATTCAGACTACAGCTCACCACACTGAGTCATTGTGATTTTTGAGGTGAATAAATAAAATAAATTGTATGAGCTTAAATATTTATCAAATGACTAATAACAATTTAGCTAAAAATAATAATTTTTGCATATATTTATTTAGTAAAAAAAAAAAAAAGATTTATTGATTTATTTGACAAATGCATCTTTGATAAAGTTTGGTGCTATTTCTAAGCCGTTTATGAGAAATCTACTGCTACTGTCTTTGAGAATCTTCCCGCAACATTCCTTTTCAATTTTTTTATTTACATAAATATTTGTGGATATTATATTTTATCGTCATAGGGTGAACGTAAATGGCATTCTTCATCTGTATCTTTTTTCTACTTTGTGCAAATGATACTTATTTTTACCCCACTTTAGTTTTGCGAGGGTGTGTCTGCTGCCTGGGGATTTATTTGTTATAAAATCTGTCAGACTTTGATTACTGTGCATGGTTTTGTACCATATGTATCAATATATTGCTAATAATTGATGAAAAGACATGTATGTTGTGCGCATGAGTATTTATTTTTCATTCAGTGTCATATTAGGGGCTCTTTAGAAACATGCCCATTAAAAAAAATAAATAAAGCTCCAAACCATAATTTTAATTTGAAGGCCCGGTTCTGACAAAAGTGTCAGCAACTCACTGAATTTAGACTTAAACAGTACATTTCATCCCAAGCACAAACTGTCTAAAATGTTTCATTAAAGGTATTAGTCATATTTTTTGAAGTGGACAAATAAAAAGGAAGGTCTGTGTGATTGTTGTGAGAGGACGAGTGTTCGTTCTCAGAAGGCTACTTCAACTAAACCATAAAAAATCATAAGTATTTTTGGTATGGTTTCCAGTGCAATTATCTTGGTGCACTAATGTATAAGAAACATTTTAGCAAGAGCTTGTTTTAAGAAAATAATTCTTCTATTTTGATCAAAAATAAAGGAATAAAAATCTTTTCCCATGTTATAAGTGAAATAATCTGCCGGTGGAGCTGGTACCTTTTCGTCAATATTAGGTATTATTGACTTAAAACAAGCTTCTATATATTTTGTGTTTTTGCAGTGTATGATAGATTTCTGCATTATGGGTTGACATTGGAGTTATTGAAAGGATAAAATAGTTTTTGGGGGTTTTTTCTAACTAAATACACTTCTAAGTCCAACTTTATCTCTAAGATTCCCTCTAAAAAGATTCAGTCGACCCAGATTGCCGACAAAAACCACTAAGAACTGCTAAAGACCAGAAAAAGATTGCTGTTTTAAAAGTATGAACAGTCTGCAGACACACACACACACACATTGAATCTTTCTTTGTCAGTGTATTCCAGCAGCTATTAAGTTGCACATTCGAGATATACTTCCTTTCCAAGCATGCGATGACACCTGCTGCAGGTGGATCCCCAGGATATCTGAACGCTACATTATTCCGTATCGCTAGACGCAGTCAAAGGGACCTGTCAGCATGAGGATAAAGTCAGCTTAATCTTAAAGGTATCCCTTTTTCTCTTTAATGCTTACAGTGATAGCTGAAGGTTACCCGCTGAATAGCGCTGCCATGATAATTGACATTTAGTGATGAAATGCCTCGCACAATGGAACCTAAAGGGGTAACTAATTACCGCCTATCCAAGTGTCAATAGCGTCATCTGCTCTCTTCTAAATGTCAGTTTTACATTGAAATGCTTGAAGGCGAGCTTGCCAAGCGCTAATGGCTAGTTACTGGCACCGAGGCGCGTCAGGGCCCCACTTCCAGGTAGGATGTGAAAGGCGACTCGTTCCTTCAGAATACCCGTCGCCTCTAAAAGCTCTGACAACTTAACTGTTTACCTTTCAAAATTGGATTTCATACCGAGAAGGTGACCTGGCGACTCGGCGTTGGCCTTTATGTAATGACTCCGAGATCCGCGGTGACTGTAAACACGTTACTCCCCAATTTGAGATTATGCATTACGTATCTTTTTATCGCTCTGTGGGACGGGTTAGCAGAATGGCAGTGGGTTAGGAAGAGACCATGTGGCTTAATCAGCTGCACAGTAGATAATGTGTGAAGCGCTTTAATGGCATGGGCTCCATACAGTCCCTCTACCAACAATCATCCTGGCGTGATTCCACCGCAATCCATTACACTTAATTCTTATGATCATTCAGAAGCACATTGGAACAGCAGGGGTAACCATGGGGGATTTTATTTTATTTATTTTAAGATTAAAGTTGTACTTGTTTTGCTGGTGAATGGTGATAAATCAAGTAGGAAACTGGAGATCAAATAAACTAGTCACAGAAAAGATGTATATTTAAAAATGGTTTATCAACATAAAATGGAAAGAAATGGGGGTACGACTTTGAGACGGAGGAAATAAAATTGATAGCAAGAACAGCTCTACTTCTTTTTATTTACAGTGGCAAAAAATAAGAACTACAGCTTCCAAAAATGTTCATACTTAAGAGCTTTTACACATTATGATGGGAAACAGAAATAAATGACTGTCAGAATATGAAAAATATAGCAAAAGTACATATTCAGCCCTCTACATTTTGATTTCTCTAAAGAGACAGTATTATGTAAAAAAAAACTTTTTAAAGTTTTGAAGGTGTAATAGTTACTTGATTGTGCTAAGTGTAAGTATTTCCATTCAGATTTAAGGGCACAGAGAACACCATGGAACGTATTAGACAGGTCATGGACAAAAATGAAGATTAAAGTATTCAATATCACTTGAATGTCTCAAAGGACATAGTCATTTTATAATGCAAAAATCAAAAGATTAAGTTTTTAGAAAGTAAGTCAAGAGAAAGTCATTATTGGAAGAAAGGCTCCCATTTGAATTTTGACACAATCCAAATAACAGAGCAAATGTGGAAGCAATTGTTCTTTCAGATCAGACCAAAGTTCTTTGGTCTACAGTCTGCAGTGAACACATCCTCCCTTTGGTGAGAACATACTGTGAAGTTTATATTCGACTCTCATTAACTCTGTAAACATGAAGTTTACCATTTCAAAACGTCCAAAACTGTCATTTGAATCATGGGGCATTTTCTTTCAGACTTCAACTATTAAAAAAACAATATTTTCTCAGAAATAGTTGGGTTTTTTAAAGGTTTTTTCTATTTCTGCTCTGGGAAATTGTTCCTGGTTTTGATGTGGATCGTCACCTGGTTAAATGATTTCATAAATGAAAAAAAAAAAAATAAAAATACACATTGAGAAACATAACAGCAAAGTGGAACAAAAAATAAAAAATACCATCAAAGTTTGGCCATGAACCACTTGTGGTCAAGGCTCAAATCACCCAGTTGTGGGTAACAACAAAACCCTGAAAAAGAAATTCAGAAAACTGCACAACCTTGCCACTTGTTCATCGACGTAGAAGCTAAATTAGCCTAATAAACAACATCAGGCCCTTTCAAGATTTTGTTCTCTGGTTTAATTGAATGATCCTCTTTGATCCTTTATGAATGAAGTAGAAGATTAATTCAAAGACCTAGCTTGTTCTACAGGCCAGGTTGCGAAGCTAGCTTATGAAACAAGCTAGGAGTGTTTCAACCTTGCTTGTAAGCTAGCAAGCTAGCTCTGCTTTGCCTGTGCATTGAAACGAAGACGGTCCCTGTGCTCGTGTGTCTGATTGGTTGATTTACCTTTAATGTGACCCGTATGGTACATCGTCACAGCCGAGGTTCTGCTTCTCATTACCAGTTGATACATGGGGTCAGAACCACTCTGGTCTCGGAGACGGAAGGTCAGGGCTAATTACAGTGACGCAGCTATGCTAGTTGAGGGAGCGTTAAATGTCAGAGCTCATTATGCCAGAGAGGACACTGAAAGCTTGTAAGCAGTCAGCGCATCTTTGACTTGGTCTCTCAGAGGGAGGTTAAGGCACAGTTCAGCGTGCCAAGCATTTGTTTAACCTCATCCGCACAGAATTGAAAAGGTGCATGTAATACTAAGCATTAAGAGAGAAATCAAGGACTGAAAAAGTGTGTTGCGGTGAGACGAGTTTGGGATTTTGGTTTATTTCACTTCAGTTTATTCATAAAGCGCCAGTGCAAAAGAGAAGTCCTCTCAATTCACTTTACCAAAAAGGAAAAGTCTATTCAATTCAATCCAATCATTTATGCATCCCAATTGGTCCTGAGTGTCAAACAATGGAGACAGGTTGAGTATATTATTAAAAATTGGTTGAAATGTTCTGAGGGAAACCAGCAGATTCGGTCGAGTCACTAGTTAAGCTTCCATATCATTTCGGCAATTGAAATTATGAGATGAGGTGGGTTTTCTTCTGTATCAAAATTAGTGTATTTCGCAAAACTGCAATAGAAACTTTTTTTCCAATTCACAAGAGTCACATGATCTACGGATGCTACAGCAGAAACGACAAAGAAGACAGGAAGTGATAGGAGGACAATGGCACGGCATTTTTTTAAATGACTTATCGCATGAAAAAACATGTTCACGTGTGATTTTAACTGCGTTTCGTATTAATGCAAAAAAAATTTATTTTTTTTTTTTTTTTTTACATAAACAGAATATAAACAACGTCTTGCATCCATGTGTAATGGAAATGCAGCTATTGACTTGCGCCATTTGTTCCTCCAGGACGAAAATGTAGCTGGTCAACTGCTTGCATTGTTTTGCTGACTTTGACAATCGTCAAAGTGAGCATGAATGTAGCGACAGTGGAGAGGGAAACTCCCCTTTAACAGTAGAAACATCCAGCAGAACTCGGCTCGGTGAGCCACTGATACACGGGTACTCTCTATTGTTAAATGTAAAAAGGTGAATGGCAGCAGAACATCATTTAGTGGTTTCATCTAAACGAAAACAAAGAAGCTCTGAGTCAATTTCATACCTTTGTCTAGGAGAGAGACAGGGTTAAACTAAAGGACTTCAACAGTGTATTATCTGTTGAAGAACATTAAGTTGT
The DNA here is from genome assembly GCA_903066815.1 of Brachyrhaphis roseni. Taxonomy (NCBI): domain Eukaryota; kingdom Metazoa; phylum Chordata; class Actinopteri; order Cyprinodontiformes; family Poeciliidae; genus Brachyrhaphis; species Brachyrhaphis roseni. Next base: position 25,727 of record CAEFZY010077758.1, read on the forward strand.
TGGTGTCAATAGCTAAGCTGATCCTCCCCTACAGGAAGGTATCACAGCTAAACAGAGCTGTTATTTCTTCATTTAATAATCTTGTTCTTTTACACAAAGGAATTAAGAGCTCTGTTACTTATCTGGCATAAACTTGAGAAATGTTTTCACACATTTATCATACTTCTTTAATGAAGAATGATAGTTATGTTGTTCATTTGTAGTTAAAGAAGATTACCTGCACTCATTAGCAGATCATTAAGTGATGTTTTTAACGATTTAACAGCGGAGGATTTGAAACGCAAGAAGTGGGAGCACCACTTTGAGTGGCGAGGAATTATTGTAGATTAATTCCCAACAAACAGACATAATCATCAATAAACATTTGTTTTTTGTAGTATTATTTTGGCACTTTTGACGTTACAAGTAGGCTCTCCGTTGAAAGCTACAGTAGTGTGTGTTGTGCAGCTTTGCTGTGAAAACTCAGTTCATGTAAAGATGAGGACTGAAAGAGTCGCTGGGTAAGAACTGACACATCAACTTCGTTTGTCTCTTATGTAGGAACTAGTGCTGTCAGTCGATTAAAAAATTTATTCAGATCAAGCTTTGCAAGCTTGAAGCACGTTTTCAGAAATGTTCAGGAAAATATTTTATTGTCTCAAAATAAACCTCTCAGTTTAAAAGAAGACATTTTGTTCCAAATGTCATTTGGAAATGTTTTGTTGCAATAGGCTACATGCTACGTTGGTTTTATTCAAACATCCATTGTGCTTTATTTTTATTGCTTAAGGCTTTTGGTTTTTTTGCACTTAGTTTCCTTTATTTGGCAGGATTACTAATCATTTTGTAAACAACATCATCCAAATCAGCAGCTGGCTAATGTAACATAAAAGCTAATAATTCAGAGGTTTGCTAATTTAATTATATGTATGGAAAACAGACAAGCTGAAAATGTTAATTTTCATCAACTAGCTCTGCATTAGAATAATTAAGATTAAAACATTAATAATAATTAAATAAAAATTGCACTGGTGTTCAAATGGTCATAGATTCTGCTTCTTGTGAGCCAGTTCTTTTTGCACTCGTCTGTCGAGAGCCACTGATGATCGCTCTGCTCTGAGGACTAAACGAGCGCTTCCTCTACTGTATGAGAAGCAAACATCTGGTCGAAGATGAGGGATGATAATGCTTTTAAATTTAGGCCTAGAGTACACGACTCGGCATCTGTGCCGCGTGCTAATTGCTGTCATCATCACGACTCTAACAGTCATTTAAAGATACGACAGCTGTAAAATTAGCGTTACGTGGCATCAGAGTCATACGGAGTGAAAAGTGCAAGGTATGGTTTAGGGCGTCGGATTGTACCGTCAAAGTTTTTCAGCTGAGAAAGTAACGCGCCTCGCTATAATAAGGCGTGAACCAAGAGGTTTAAAATGTGAGACATGTACATTTGGTAGTTTGGGAGAGGGAAAAAAACCCAGGACATTAAAAACAGCTCCTACTTCGATCACGATAGGCAAAGATCAAATCCCTGACTCCAGAGTTCACCAGAGATTTAAAGAAGAGTGGCAAAAGCAAACGAGGCAGATTAGCAGTGCATGTCAACACCTGATGGAGTCATCCAGGACACGTTAGCATGTTTTGACAGTCCTGAGGCCATCAGCAGCACTTAGAAATTCATCATCATCATCATCATATCTTTATTCCAGATGCAAATTCCGAGAAAAATATAAACGGCATGTAATATTGTTAACTGAGTCACAAGTTAATGATGACCCCAGTGGCTCTACATCTTGAGTTAAATCTGACTGAACTGGTGTAAAAATAAATACCATAAATTATTAAAATAAAATAAAAATTAAAAATCAAGCAATTTCAAAAACCAGCAACCACACACGTCGGCATTAAAAAAATAAATAAATGAATAAATGGTGGTTAAAAATGCACTCTTTGGAATCCAAACAACATTCTGGTATGAAAACCAACTATGGCAATTTAGATGACATCAATTTACCAGAAACACATTGTTTCAACTTTGACTGCAACTAGGCAACTTAAATGACATTATCTTTTGAAATCATTCACTTTGGACTGTCAGTGGGAGTGGAAAAACCTGCAGATTGCAGCAAAATTGTCTAAAAATGAATTACACAAAGCATGGATGATAATCTACATGACAATTCTTTTTATCTTCTGATTTTGTCGTCAGAGGTCAGCTGGAAGGTACCACTGAGTGAATTTTTTGTTTGTTTGTGCATACATTTTTAAAATAAGTGTGGCGAACCATATTTATATGTTTAATACCTGACTGTTCTAGGAGTTAGAGTCATGTGTCAGGGAAAGCCAGAAACGGTATCAAACACGAACAGAGGCTGCGTTTCAAAGCTCAATAGCGATTCTTCGACATTTGGCATAAGATTTCTCCAGTTCAATGCGCTGATCCGTAATGTCTGATGTGGGCTCGGTGGAAATAAAATCCTCCTTTGTTCAGCGAAGTCTGTGTCAACGGAGTGCTTCTCCGTCAGCGTTTTCCCATCAGCAGTTTGAAGGTCGCCGGCTCATCACACACGACACTGGAAACGTGTTTCACAGTTTGTCTTTTCTAGGAGAACACAGGCTAGAGAACCGAGCCTGGATCACAAGTCAACTAATAATAGTTTTCAGTGATATTCCATCATCCTGTGCAATAAGCACAAGGTTTCACCTAAATCCAATTCTTAAGAAATTATTTTTTTATTCTCCCACCACAGAACTGCCGTAAATGAGTTTTTGCTGTCAGCTGACTACAACATACATTGGAATACGACCTTTGACTGGGCTGGCATTCAACTCTTGATCTTTGTACAATCTTAAGTTAATAAAAATCACTTTTAATTCATTTTTATCTACAAAATTGATCATCAACACTCAGGGTTAGGGTTCTAATTAAGCTACATATTGCTAGAATATATTTCATGCTAATTTCTGTCTTCCTGTTTATGTATTGAATTTTTACATCAGTACTCACAATCCCTCTATGAGGACTTTTTTTTTTTTCTAAGTGTTGATGTTTATCTCCACCTAGGTATTACTGTGTGGCAGTGGGTTCCATAACGCAGTAAATAAATAAATAAATAAGAGCTTTTACAATGACTACACCTAATGGAAATCCCCCAAAGTGCTCAGTGAACAACAGGGATCTATTTAGCCTGTGAAATGATTGCAGGGTGGGAAAAAAAATAGAGTAATATTAAAATCCCAGGGACTTTTTATTCTTTGCTGCCTCACCTTGGAAACCTAACAATGCTTGTAAAGTGCGACTTCTTTCCGCCTTCTTTAAGGGTAATGATCTCGCCACCGGAATTACAGGCCACGGCGTTAGCTCCTACTCTGCTTTTAATTAAGTGCCAGATCAGCCGCAGATTGCTCATCACTGCCTCTTCAATTTTCACAGGTTTAATTATTGAAATCTTTGTTCAGCCGGTGATCTGTGCTCTTTCAAAGCATCCAAATTAACAGGCGATGCGTTTGTGGGAAAAGTCATGTAATGCCTACTTTAGAAGATGTTCTGATAATTAACAGCGTCTGAATTTACATATTTATACAATGTATTTAATGAGGGAGGGAAAGAGAGGATAACATGTAAACTCAAATGAATCAAGATTTGATTAACTATTTGATAAAGGGGTATTTTTGTTGGCTGGGGACAGCAGATAGAGGGACGTCCCTTTATACAACTATGTTTGCAGTTCTGTTCATAGCTGCTGAGGGGATTTCAGAGGAAATATTAACTATATATAACAGTTAATCACTTTAGCATATAATGAATATCTTCTCTTTACTTTCTCAACCGCAGTACTTCACTGGTACAAGACTTGCCTGAAGAACAGAAACTTCTTCATTTCAATAGCTGACATAAATCACATGCGGGGTACCCCAAGGCTCCATCTTGGTGTCCCTCTTGTTTAGTATCTAAATGCTCCTGATAGCTCAGATTAAAACAAGCAATAAAATAAGGTACCATAACTACGCAGATGATACACAGCTCTACTTTATCATATCACCAGGTGACTATGAACCCATTCAGGCATTGAGCAGATTCTTAGGTCAAGCTAATGTGTGGATGTGCCATAACTTTCTTTTGCTGAGCAGAAACTGAATTAATTATCGTTGGACCTAAAGGGGAATGATCTAGAGTCAGCTTTTGGCTTTATATGTTACAGACAGAAACTAGTGGTCAGACCTGAAATCTGGGACTCTGAGCTGATCCTTCAGACACATAAAGGCAGTTACAAAGTCGGCCTTCTATTACGTCAAGGACATTTTCAGGATCTAAGGACGAATGTCCAAGCATGATCTTGAGAAACTATTCGTTTATCTGTTGTTGTTTACCTGTAGTTGTCGTTTTACAAACTTTTCCAGATCACTCAAGTCTTCTGGTTCAGTTACTCTGCATCCCAAGAATCAGATCTAAACATGGAGAAGCAGCATTGAGTTTTTTATGTCACTCTAATCTGGAATAAACATCCAGAAAACTGCATAAATGCTAAAACACTCAGTTCCTTTAAATCAAGGCTAAAAAAAATTCCTCCATTCAGAGTTGACTAATAATAATAATAATAATAATAACTGGGAAGTCTTGAGCAACATAATGTTAAACCTTTCATCATGTAAAGCACTTTTGAATCTGTTTCTGATCGCTCCTCAGCACGCAAAACATGTTACAAACACAGTTGGTGACAAGAAACACTGCACATTATACACATAAGCTAAATTATGGAAAATCAGTTCATATATTAGATGTTTTTAACCATTTTATTGGCGCCGTGCAGACAGGAGGAGCGTGCTCTCATTGAATGTTAGCGAGAGGTTGATCAATCCCAGGTGGGGCTCGGCTCGCTTTTGAGCATTTGAATGGGAAATTGTGACAATTCTGCGATTTTTGAAGAAAAAATTATAAAAACTGTTTAAGCTAAATGTAAAAATGAAATACTTCAACGTACAAATCAATGACTGAGTATAGTAGTATAAATTAGCATTATATATTATTTTCCATGATGCCTCCCCTGACTGGTAAAAAAATACTCCTGGCTGGTTTAGAGAGAGGAGACTAAGCAGCTTCACGTTCTGTGAGTGGCAGATTGGCTGTACAGTTCTGTCCCACTGTGCCATATTTGGACAGTTTAAAAGATAATTATGTCCTGGGAATCGCTTCATATTTTTAATAACAGTATTCAATTGTTATTTGTATTTCTTTTCAGTCAGCTGCAGAGAGCGGGAGAAAGAAAATTCAATGTGAATGAAAGAACACATTTATTCTTAACATTTGCATAACAATCCCTGGCCTTTCTCTGACATTTAATATAGCGTATGAATTATAATCAGCTCCAATAATGAGACGAGAAATACCAAGTGTGTCAGTAAAAGGTTTGCCTCAAATAAATACCAAAGCCTCCTTCCAGATAGCCGAGCTTTTTTTGTTTTTTATGTTTTCTGCTGAATTAAACATAAAACACATACAGTCAAATACACATTTTGACTTAAAGGCACGGTCTGTTTTACTGACTAAAATCTTTTTGGTGCTTCGTTGAAGGTCGTGTGACGTTTTGAGCTGCTTGACCCGGTTTCAAAGTTCACAAAAGAAGGACAGAAAAGTTTACATTAAAGCAGTTAATGGCTTTTTGTTAACCTAAACCTTCCTGGCCTTGGTTCATTTTCTTTTAAACGCTCTTTTAGTTTTTCACCACATTTATGCTGTATAATGTATAATACTTGGGTCCAATAAACACAAGGTTAACAGCAGACTGAACTCTAGAGTTAGGCAACATGGGAGAAAGGGTTTTACTATGTTGTTTTTTTTAATTTTATTTCTTCATGCCTCATTTTTATAGTGTGTCAGACATTTTTTCAGGTCATCTTTGATAGCCAAATGTGTTTGTTGACCATGTTATTGTGACAAAAACTAAAGGAATCTGTAAGGACTGTACTCAGCATTTTATGTGCAGTTTGGACCCTTTGTGGATTAGTGATAAAGTATAGTTAAGTAATTTCAAACCTACACACCCATTAATCCTGTTGCAATAACAAATTTAGCCGAACGATAAATTGCCCCAGAACTTATTGCAATAAACGATAACATTGTTGTTTTGAGAACATTTTCAAGTAATATAATAGTAATTATGGCATAAAAATTAAAGAACATTTAAACACTGCTGGAATGCATTTGGAATATCCAAAATTAATAAAGAAAACAACAGAAACAACAAGTAAAATAAATTATGAAGTCTCTGTAGACAACATTATCTTTCAAAAAAAGGGGATAATTGAGACCAAAACCCCAGATTGAAGACTTTTATCATTCGTTTTTAGGTAAAAAAAAAAAAAAAAGAAAAAAAGAGAGAGATAAAAGAGAGAATACAATAAATCAAGCAATGAAAATTATTATTTTTTTTAATTTATCATGCGATTAATTGATTTATCGTTAATTGTGACAGGCCTAACACCCAGTTCTTGTCTGTAATTTGATGCTATATATGAGTTCCACCCAGAAAAAACAGGGTTGTATATTCAGGATGGATAATCATCTGACTGCAGGTGTATGGTGCGGCCCGCAGGATTTTTTTTATTTTGTTTTTCTAAACGTTGTCCTAATGTTTTAAAATAAACACAAACCTTTTCAGGGAGAATTCGTGGACAAAGAAGAAACCCGACAGAATGATAATCGGTAGTTGCTCAACGTCTCTGCTGACTTGCTCCACATTCAAGCAATTGAATTACCTAAGAAAAGAAACAGAGATCCCTGAGAGCCTTTGTGTAATTGTGTAAAATTTCATAGCGCAGGATGATGCTTCGTATTCACCGCTGTGTTGAAATGGAGGGAAAAATTTGCATCTAGTTTACAGGAACAGTGCTGAGTTCACCTAAATAGTAACTTTAATTAAATTCCAACTGTTTAAAAAGGATTTGGTGACAGAAAGCTCTTTTTGTTTTCCTGTTGGGAGACAGTAGGTGTTCCGGTGCAAGAATGGTTTTGCATTATGAGAATTTTTAGCATGGAGAATGTTCCTTTTCTTCATGACAGCAAGTTTTGCTTTGTTTTTTTTTCTGTTTTGCATATCACATAAAGACAGGAGTCACTGTTCAAATATTTTCTATGGAAGTCGCTCAAACTTTCCAAGGAGTTTTGATGAGACACAAAGACGCCTGAAAACCAAGAGCAAAATGTAGAGCTTTGTATTTTTAATGCCATAAGTTGCAATGTGTCATAAACACTACAATCGAAGTTAAATAAATCAAAGGAAAGATAGGTTAGACGTTTTGGTGTTTTAATATTCTGTGCAATTTAATCAAGCTGTACTGACCCTTGATAAATAGACTATTTAAAGAAGCAAACAATTTTAGGGGAGACATCCAGTCTCTAGCTGCATTTCCAATGACCTTATAATTGCGCAAATTGGAAAGACAAAAATAAATTTGCTCGATGGTAACAGGCCAATTTTGAGAAAAAAACAAATAAGTTTTTCAATAAAAACCACACAGCTGGTTAGGTGGAAACTTCTCCGAGTAGGAAGTTTGTTTAAAGTGGTTCAGCACTTCGTACAAAAATAGAGTTGATATTTAATATCAAAACAAAGTTACCTATTTTAGAAAATAACTTTGGCAACACGATCTGGTGTGGACCCTTAGAGACACCGCCAGACTCCTAAACTGGAATCTGAACATAGTAATTTGGTATTAAATTAGCTAATTATTATGTAAAGTCTGATAAAAATGTTACTGCTAGAGTGAGAGACTTTGAGTGTAGCACCACTGAAAATCTGCATTTATCCAGAGCTGGCAGTCACCGACCAGATGGACTATTTGGGGCGCTGTGGGGTTGCATTGTTCCACCTGGTCAGTTCTGCTAAACAGCAGCTGATCAGACTGAATTGTTTCAACTTCAAATACGCCCAGTCTCAAATGTAAACCTTGCAAAATATGGAACAATGACCTTATGAGAGATGTTGTGCAAACACTTGCAAAGAAATGTTTACACTGAAACAGTTGTACGGGAGCATTCAGCAGTGATAAAGTATACTACGAGGTTAGTTTGGGTCCAAACATTTGATGACGACAACAAGTTTAAAAGTGTATCTTTTTTCTTTACAGTTTAGTTAAGGAGGAAGAAACTCTGAACACTCTTAACACTTTAATACGCCAATAATCTGAACAATATTCTCTAAATATACTTTCAAATCACACTACTGTCTGGAAATTCACCCCTCCCCCCGACATTTCAGGATTCTAACAATGCTTCTGATCAGATCTATAAAGATATATAACATTCGAGCTTGTCTGTGATTGGCTGCCAATTTTCACTGGATTAAGCCCAACAGGGAGGTGGACAGCAGTCCTAGTTCCTCTCATAATGAGGCGTTACCGCGTCAGGGTCTCCGAACAAATCGACTTCTAGTCGGACTCCCATGAAAGCACATCGCGCGATATTGCTTTGAACTTTCAATCTAAAATTTCAATATGCCATCCAAGCTGCTCCGTGCTGATGTTTGTAGTTAATTACTGTGTGTTCTGCTGAGGGACTGCTGGATATTAAAACTTAGAACTGAAAAAAGGAGGGGAAAAAAAGGCACAGGCATACATTACAAAATCTGACAGATGCGTCAGAAACAAGCGTTTCTTGCCTAGCCATCTCAGATGTGGCTTGTGTAAAATGCTCAAAACTTAACAAACGCCCTGTTCCTAAATTACTGTATAATCAGATTATCTTTACCTTTTTAACATAAGGCAAACAAGGCAGAAATGACACAATGCATATTTTAGGACTTGAAGCACCTGGTTGCTCACAGTGGGCAGCTTCACAGTCAGCTGGAGGAACAGATTGTTCCCTCATATTTTTTGTCCCGTCATCATATCCGGCGGCTGAAAGAATTGGCTGATCCTGGCTCTGCTGGGGGTCAAAGTCTTGGCATTTTGTCCGACTCTCTTGTGGATGATAAGGCCACACTTAAGTGCTGATACTATATGCTACCTTTTTTTAGTTATTATCATTATTATTATTATGCAGGGATTGATGCCCAGCACAAGAGAAAACTAAATTATACAGGAATCGGTAGACATGTCTAGACGTTTTTGTTGGTTTTTATTTTGACTGACGGCATAAAAAAAAAAAAAGTAATTTAGCCCTCAATTTTTAGAACGATACTAATGACGTGGGCTGTTCATTCCATTTAATTCATATTCAACAAACAGATGAAGCACATGTAACTTTTTCTCTACAGTGACAAAACTAACTGACTGTGGTCCCAACAACCTTCAGATTTTTCCGCCAATTTTGAAAGAAAAAACACAACAAAAAAAAAAGGTCAAATACTGAAATTATTCTGCTAACGGTTCCCGTGGGTCAAAGACCTGAGTGAAATTGCCTCCCCCCCAAATCAAATCAGACAAAGTTGGTGTCAAACTTTTGTGGAGCAAATATTTTTCATTTGTTCCACTATCATATTAAAAATATTAAGAAATGCTTCCAGAGGTCATGAAAGGTCAACCAGATAAAATTGGTGTCAATCAACTGGACTACGTTTGTGCAGCAAAAATTTTTGATTGTGCTGCTTTGGCTTTGAAGATATTAATGAAATTTAAGGTGGTGGTGGGGGCTGGTTGACCTTTCAAGACCTCTGGGAACATTTCTTAATATCTTTAAAATGACAGCGGCACAAACAAAAGATTTTGCTGCACAAACGTTTGATACCAATTTTGTCTGATTTGAAGAAGGTGGGCGGAGCAGCTTCACTCAGGTGGGTCGAAGTGGTTCTGATAACAGCTCGAACCTTAACAGAGGGAACTCAGTCTTCTAAAGTTTAGCTGATGGCTTGGCTGTTAAGGACTGAAATCACTAACAGTTATATAAAGACCGTGGACAGTTGTAAACCTCTAGCTGGTGGGAAATAAAACAATCTGTATTTGTATAGCGGAGGAGAGCCAGCTTGTATTGTCATCTCATGACCATGATAGATGAGTCGTCGTTAAGGGGAGCGCGCTCCTGCGTTTTCCCCACCACCTCCTGAACGCACCCTGCGACTCCACTCATGACTCTCCTGTTGTTCTAAATATGGCTCTGACCGGTTAGAAGGGCACATCAAGTCTGCGGTTTTTCTTTAATATTTTATCCGTTTCAGTCAAATGCTGTAGGAATAATACAAGTGGTGGGAATAAGTCATAGCTGGGTGCTGCATGGGTAGTTTTTGAAAATGTTTCCTATTTGTACTGATTAACTGCTTGGCTGTGTATTAACAAAAAAATTTGAATTTACTCGTTTATATCTATTTGTTTTGTTTACGAGGGGCTTTATATTAACTTCTCTCTTTACGATTCATGACATGACGCTAGTGGGCTCAAGAGGAGGAACACTTTTCTACGGTTGCTGACCATCGCTCATTAAGGCTGGAGAACTAGTTTGTGCAAAACAAATGCAAGCTCACTCCGCCGTGCACCGCACTCTGACAGGACCAGCTCCCACAAAGAAAACTCCGCCTCCTTATTTAAAAATAAGAACAGAAAATGAAAAGAGCCTGAAGCAATGGCGGAGAGGTCAAACAAACGGCCAGAAATATGCTAGGACATTGCCAATTGCTACAAAAGCGTGCGGCTTCTCTGGTCCTGAGGCTTCAGCTTCACCACAAATCTGCAACAAACTTCCAGAAAACTGCAGCACAGCCGAAACACTGAGTTCCTCCTCCACCTGTTTGGAGTTGCCTTTGATTAGCAGTAAATGGGACATTGATCAACACATTTTGGTGTGTATGGATGATTATGACAATGGCATTTGATAAAATGTCAGGTTTATTGCTCATTTCACAACTGCGTGATGTTTTTATGGCATGAAGCACTTTGTTGCTTCACCTTGTTGCTGAAATGTGCTACACGAATGAACTCAACTTGTACATGTAGAGAAATAAGAGCAATGATGAATCCATCCATGCCACTGATGAATGAATTTCTGAAAAGAACTGTATTTAAAAAGTGGTTAAAAATTAGAGATTTTAATAACAAGACCTTCTCAGGCCGACTGATTTGCAGATGGAGCAACAAAGTATAGGCAGAGAAACAATATGGTTCAAACAGGAGTCACTGGCACCCAACCCACAAACACACACCGTCCACTGTGTTTACTGAGTCAAAACCAGAAACCACGCCAGCAGGGAGAGTTGTCCTTCCCAAAGGCCTCTACAGTAGCTCCACTGTTTTTACTCCAGGTTGCAGGAGCGCCCCAAGACAACTCATCGATTTCTGATGAATAAAACAAACATTTTATTTGCACCGTGTAGGACCCGGCGTTACCCCGCGCTGAATGCCTTCCAACGCCCGGCGAGAAAGACAAGGCGGTCGAGGCCTCGGCAGCGGCTGATTAAAGACGACGCTCACACGCTCTCTCAGACGACGACTCTGAGCTTTGAAGTGATGTCGGAATAATCTGGAGAATCCGATTTCATTAGCCAAGTCTCGGTCACCACTTCCTGCCGGCGAATAGCAAAAAAGACAGAAAGAAAGATAGAAAGAAAGGAAGAAACCTTGTTGCCATGGTTACCAAAACACTGAATGTGTAGACTCCTACCCAGAAATTTGCATTTGCTGTGCTCGGTATAGGAGTCGGATGAAATGAAGCAAAGACGCAGTGATTCTGGTTTATCTGCAGGGCTGTCTGCCCTTGGGAGCCCAGCCATGTGTGCAATACTTAAAGGGAAGTCAATTAAGGGACGCACATTAAAGCCGGGAAATACGCTGAAAAGTTCATTCTGCGGAAAGACAATGATCACCGCTCCTTCTAATGATGTTTGCATTCAGTTATTTACACAAACAAGAAAACATAATACATCACCGCCCCCCACGAGTCGCACACAAACGATCTGCCGTCTAATCTGCACGTGCTGCAAATTGCCGTGGCCCTTTAAGTGCCGTGTGAAACGCAGTAAGCCTTCCAAAGGTATTTATGCTCAGTGAACATTTTTTTCCACAACTAGAAACGCCGATATTTCATCATGAAGGAATGTGATAAGATGCCCGACGCCAAACAATTCAGATGACTGGAAAAATGTGTTTTCCGTATTCTTTCACTTCGGATTTGTACAGTTCAAGGCATTTGTCACACTAAAAAAATAAATAAAATAATTTAAAAAAATAAAAAAATTACAATAAAATACAGTGAAGTTTGTGGCTGATAGGCTATTCCCTACTGGACTGCACGCTGTCCATCAGATTACCTCTTGTTTCATTTTATGCGTCCTCTCTTCCATAACAACAAGGACAAGAGGAGCTGAATTTGAATTTTAACGGGCTCGACTGTCACGCTGGCAGCCGGCTCTGTTGTCATCCCTGAGATGAACAAAGATACCTGTCGTATTGCCATGTTCTTGTTTCCATGCTAACCCCAATAGGAGATGAAGCCTCGTTGAAGAGAAGGTTTGCTGCCGTCGATGCGTGCAGTTTAGGACACTTGTGTGCGTGATACCTGCTTCTTCAGCTACATTTCTGCTTGGTAAGCTTTCAAAGTTTCATGATTCCTTTGGTTTTACTTTTTATAAAAAAAAAAAAAAAAAGTAAATAAAAAGAAAGGCTGTGTAGCATGAGCTCCGGCAAAATAAAACTGACAACTACAACATTCTACCAACACTGACAAGTACAGCTATTGAAGCAAAACTAACAAAAAGTTGTTTTATTGCACCATGTAACTATTTTCATTCATGCTTTTAAGTATAATTTTCAATTTGCTACATGATTATATGTTTACCCATTTTAAGGGTGCAGAATGTAACTTTTATAATAAAAAATAAATTAAAAATGTTTTTTTCTACATATTTGTTAATATGTCCTGACAGTATGAGACAGAGAAACTGTGGGAAAAAAAAAAAAAAATCAAGCTCTTCCATCTCCTCCCTGTCCTCTCTCTCCCAGTCATAAACAACCAATCAGAGCCAGGAGGCGGGTCTTAGTGCAGTCAATCAACTTTGTGCAAGCATTATTAAAAGTGCTAGTGGGTTAGGGTTTTATCTGTCGCCATCGGTGGCTATGCTAACCTAGCATACCAGAGAGCAAGCATGGGAAGGAAGGGTGATTAACAGCGCTAAGACCTGGCTCCTGACTCTGATTGGTTGGTTCTAATTAGCGCTAGAAGATGTCAGAGCAGCTTGATTCTTTTTTCACAGATCATCTGTCTCGTACCATACTGTAGCAACAGTGACAGGTTCAATAAATAAGATAAAAAAATAGATTTTTTACAAGAGTTACATACTGCAGCTTTAAGCAATGGAAACTTCAAATCTTAACATCTGCAGTGTAGGCATTTTACCCAAAACACCTTATTTTTCATGCATGTGTTTTCATGGCTGGCTGGCCTCAGTCTGAATCAATCAGCCACAGCGAGCAAATCGAGGTGTGTCACCATTTCAAAGGAACAACCACACTGGAACCACGGAGCTCTTTATAAGGAAGGACGATCGGACGCAATGCATCTTTCTCTTTTTTTTTCTCAGCACTTACGCATTCTGACAACTGAGCCATCTTTTCTCCCACAAAGACACATCCTCCAGAGAGGCAGCCCTACATTAGACCAGCCTCAGGCAGCTAGATAAACACTCTGGTACTGTTTGCCTCTTTGTGGATTTCCGGGTCACTTGGTGGCTTTGGATTCACATTCGACGCAGAGGTATAAAAACAGAAGTAAGGTGACAGCTTTTAATGCAAAAAAAGAGACTTTATATTTGCATTGTGATTTATGTGGCTCGGGTTACTTGTCTTGAAGAAGCTTGAAGTTGAGGACGCTTCGGCTTTTACAATAGTTTTCTCATTCAGGTTGCAGCATCATCTTTTGACGACGTGAGGCCAGTAAATGCTGCTGACATTAAATGCATTATATACGGATGCTGGTTTTATTAGTTCTTTTGTTATTTGCGATAGAGCACTTTAAAATGCTATAAACTGTCATCGTGTTCGGCTTGATAATAAATCACCGCCAGGCTGAAAATGACAAAAAGTATTTTATGTGTCTTTCATATAAAGTGAGGGTTTAGTCGGGCTGAGTTCCTGCTCGCATTTTTGGAGTGTTTTGCATTTTATTAAAGAATGTTTTCACTGTCAGATAAGTCTGAGATGAAACCAGGTGGTGGCCATTTGAACCGTGAGCTGAAGTCTGGCGATGTTGTCGTTTCAGAGCTTTTGGAAAGAGACCTCATCACAGAAAGATACTGTCAGTCGTCACGTTCTAAAACTGACCTACTGAGGGCAGAAATGACCCTGAGCTGCTGCGAATTCCTTCATCGGTGTTCGTCCTTTCACATCCTTCTCTGTTCCGCAGTCTTGAACTTCTGATTATAATTTTTTTTTTCCAAAGATGTTTTGGACTCACTTTGTGAAGTTGTTTTTTTTGTAATTTATTGGAAAGGGAGATGTTGCTAAGCGCACTTAATTTGATGTGTGAGCAGAAGGTCGCGCAGTTATTTTGGATTGGTCAGCGGTCAGAATCTGTCAGGAGGGCCAATGAGGGATCAGAATTGTATTCAGCTGAGATATGGTGAAATATAAGATCTTAAAAAAATATTCCACAACTGAAAAAAAATCTTGATTTTATAATTTGTTACGGCCCAAGGCCTTTCCTCTGGGTCTCTAACGTCCCTGATTTAAAGCTCCTAGTTGGTGCTGATTGGAAATGGAGGCAGCTGGCCAGTGACTCCACATCAGATCCTTTCTTTCTCACTAACACAGCACATTCTTTCTGTTTCTCTGCCAGGCTCTCCCCTTCCTCCCTCTCCTGTCCAAGCAGTTGTGATTTTTGTTAAATAAATCCCATTTTAAGTTATGCCATGCGTTGCTTCCTTTTAATTTGTTGTGGTTCTAGAGCCAGACCATAACAAATTGTGTCTCTTCAATTCCATAATTCATCAAAAATACTTAAAAAGGTAGTATTATGCGTTTTTCCAGTGACATAATACCATTTCATAGCACAATCAAGTAACTATGTGAGCTTCATTAATAAAAATTTTAACACCTTGACATTGGGCCTCTGTCACTTTTAAAACTCCTGCTCTTTCTGAGACTCTGCCTTCAGAGAAGTCCTCACAGCATCACTCCTCTATTAAAATAGTTTTTCTTTAATAACACTGTTACCAGTGTTTCAATGAGAAGTAGCTTGGATAATAAGCTCAGAAGACGTGCGGATACCAGGTGTTTGCTAATTGCTTCTGGCTAGTCTGAAGGAGCTGAGTGGGGGGAAAGTGCTTTGTGAGGCAGAAGCTGGGAAGCTTTGAAATGGGCATGTTTTTTTAATGAGGGTATAACAAAAAAAATTTGATTTCACATAATACGACCCCTTTAACTACCAATAAACAAGCTGATATGCAACGGGTAAGTGTATGGGTACAAACGGCTTTTTACTAAAGAAATCCAAAATGGAAGTAAGAAGAGACAAAGCAACGGTATGAATTAGTGATTTGGAATCATCAGTTACATTTTCCCTTATCTTAGATGACCTTTTTCTATGGTCAACGTCTAATATTAAAATTAGTTTGATGATCTGAGAAATTTCCGTAAAACAAAAAAAAAGTAAAAGCTACTCCACTGTAGGTATTTACTGTACACTGTATATTTTTATGTCTCCAGCAGAAAAATACCGGAAAAAAAGCTTGACTATGCCCGTCACAATGAACTTTGCTGGACGATAAACAGTCACAGCAATTATTGAGGTTGAACGGTAACATTGTTGTTTTGAGACGATTTTCGAGTAACATATTGACAGTGGCATGATAATGTATGTTCTCCCTCTCAACGACCAGTAAACTTTAATTTTGAAAAGTTAACTCTGGAACTGGAAGACAGTTTAAATAACCAAAATAAAACACAACGACCAAACGAAATAAATTAAACAGAAATAAAAATGGATTATGACGTAAACAAAATTGCCCTTCAGAGAATATTAATCAATAGAATCGATATTGAGTTTATTTTGTCATATAATTAATTGCTTATTGCAACAGGTTTAACTTGGATTGCTAAAAACAAGAAGGACAGTCAGGCAAAACCAAAACAGTAATATAAGCAGTTTTATTTACATGTTTTGAATTTTAGCTACCAAATTCTCGTAGCCCTATTAATAAATGTTAGAAACTTATTCGTATGTACTCCATTAACCTGTGGTTAAGGTGACATGGATGATCCAAAGCACTTAAACAGAAGTCAGCAGGACCTCTGCTGTCATTTTATGAACACTCAGGACAAGAGAAGACGTCAAGAAAGGGCGCAACAGGATTAATTAGAAAGTAAAGAAAAACCGAGTCTTCCCTATCGAACTGTCGAGGTGCAACAGCAAACGGATCATTTTAGAGCAGTTTATCCCCAACCGTGGTCCTCAAGGCACACTGCCCTGCATGCTTTAGCCGTTTCCCTGCTTTAAAACACCTGCTTCAAATGATTGCGCTGCAGCAAAAGCCTCTTAATCGCCCATTGCCTGAAATCAGTTGTGCTGAAGCAGGGAAACACCTAAAACATGCAGGGTGCTGCGCCTGGAGGACCAGGGCTGAAAAACACGGCTGGAGAGCAGCTTCAATGGCCGGTGAACAAAAACGCAAGGTAAGGGCTAAATCCTAAAGTATAATCCATTAAACAGCATATAAGTCATGCTGATTAATAATATCATGGAGAACTTCCACATTTTATTTCCTCGTCGTACATTTTTACATTTTCAAACTCCTCAGCTTTAAGTGGTAAACTGATATTTTTTTTATTTTATTTTATTTTTTTACCATACAAGACAAATTTGAGCATTGACATCAAGGCTCCTGTGAGCTTTAGTTACCATAGACACACACAGAGCCGAAGGGTAATGATTAGCCGATGAAAAAAGAATATTTCTGCAGTATCACTAGAGGCATGGTGTTTTGATGATTCCTGCTTCCAGCTGTTCTTCTGCTGCAGCTTACCAAATTGCAGACGCACACTCCACAAGAAACTCTCCAAAGAAACAGAGATGTTTGTGTTTCTGCACATGGAACAGTGAGGCTATTTCATTATTTAGCTTTTCTATCCAACAACATGCACCTTTGTACTCAGCAGTATAACTTACTATTGGAATGTTATTGTTGGAGTCTTTACAAAAAGTCAATTTTTGTTTGACTTTTGTGTTTGAATTAGTACGGGAAAAGTCATATTGCTTTCTTTCTTTCTTTGTCGAAGAACAAATGATCATAGGAATACTTTGTATTTTCAGCCTTTAAATGTATAAAACTGAAGGGAATCTAAATAATATAAGTTTAGAAGTTTTCACCCTTTTTGTTTTCAGAAAACAAAACTATTGTTCTAAGATTACTGTCACCGTCCCAAAAATATTCATATTTGTTCATTTTATTATTGTTTCATTTTTTAACAAATTTTTAAATTTAAACCAATAAACTCATTAAAGCATAAGTTTTCTTTTTCCAGACAAGTTGAAAATTGTGGGAAATTCTTAGCAATTTTAATAAAATATATGAAAATCCTGAGCACATTCAATATAAAATACTGACTTTTATAAATAATTTGGATCTCAGTGCAAATTAGCGTTATGGTTCTTACATGACAGTGTTGTTTCAAACAATCAGAAGAACAAAAAGACTAAAAGTAATTCATTTAATTCAAGACAAAGCAATCAAAAAAGCAACTATGGAGAATTTCAATACTTTAGCTACAATTGAATTTGACCCATGGGATAAGTTTAGGGCATTTGTCAGGATGAACTAAACTGTCTCTTTCTGATCCTATTTTACATTTTAACTGTAATTTCTTAGGCTTATTAAATGTGTAAAACATAACAGTTTTGTAAGAACAACTTTTATCAGATCATGTGAATCACGGGTTAAAGATAAATCATCATGGCACATTTCCTAAATCAAAATTAGGTAGATCCTGTGAACACCACAATCTACAGATTTGCTCTGCTAAGTATAAAACTGGGTTGCACAATGAGCTCTCTGTTGAAGTAAACCATTTTCTCTGTTTAAGCCAACATTCCAGTTCGAAATCGCCTAACACAATTGCAAAAAAAGGAAGCCAACTTAAATTTTGACCCGATTGCTTTGTATTTTTGTCAAATTATCCCGTGTCGTCATTCGCTTTAAGAAGTTGCATCTCTTTCGGAGTTCGGTAGATTGAATTGCGTCGACACATTGCATCAAACTAATGCATCCCGCTTGGCCGTATCTCACCACTCGAATTTGCAGATGAGTGTGGAAAGAAGTAAAGTGCTCTCTGTCTGTCTGCCCGGTGGGCTATTCGCTGGATGGCGGTGCCAGAAAATGTCAAATAAAGAGGTTCTAGAGAGCATTCTGAAAGCCCAGTGGAGACAGATGGAGGACATTTAGACAAGCACTACTCGTATCATCGCCGAAAACATGCGAGGTGCATTTTACGCCCGTCATCAGAAACAGTATAAATTACTCATAAGCCCAAAAGAAAGGGCTATTACAAAACGAGAGAGAAAGTGGTTTGAATAGTCCCTGCATTAAGCGGCATCTTTCAAAGTACCCTGATATTACCCTGAAGGAGACGAGCAAATTTACACCTTCACAATTTGGTGCTTGATGCATTACTCATGGGCTTAAAGTATGATGGAAATAGTCACAATCGTTCACTTACAGGGTTGTACGTGATCTGGTCTTTGTCAGGTTCTCAAAGTATTTCAAACAAACCTCAAGTACACAAAACAGAGAAAAGGTTCCAAACTATCCTAAATAAGTTAGCAAACACTGATCTAAAATGTAAATGCATTTCCCCCTTGTCAAAAATGTTCCCCATTGTAGGATAATAAGAGATACTTCTCCTCTATTCTAGAGCCGTTGTGTGGAAAGCAGCAGCTGATCAAATGCACTACAACCGATAAGGGTTTTGTTTTAACACATGACCAAGATGGAAAGAGATCAACAATGACTACTGAAGGGATTACTGTTACCAATCAATCTGCAAGGGTTATAAAGCCATTTCCAAACTATTTGAATTCCTTGACTCTTGTGTTGCACACGGAGGCTGTGTGACTGTACAAGTCAGACAAGGTGAATAAGTTGACCTTTCCACACTAAGGTCAGAACTTAGTGTGGAACTGGATAATGGAAGAAGCTGGATAATGGAAGAAATTGAAAAATGTAGCTTTTCTGATTAATAACATTATCGCCTTTTGTTATGAGGAGATTATAGTTTTCACTTGCCTGTAGAATAAATTGTACCCTGTGAAGTGAAGTGGACAGATGTAAGGTGATAAGATGGTTTGGACAAGGTTTGCTACAAAACTTAGAGTGCGTTCACACCAGTCCTGTTTGGTCCACTTTAATGGAATTCTGATCCGTTTGCCAAGAAACTCCAGTTCGTTTGGGGAGGTGTCAATTGAACTCTGATGCGCGCTAGAATAAACCAACGCCAGTCCACCTAAAAACTTTGGCCTCAGTTCGGTTGACATGAACTTTGGTTCAAATGCATTTGTTTGCAAGCAGACTGGAGACCATAAACAACACAAACGTGAGACTCACGCTAGCATGCGAAAAGGCTCGTAGTCTTTTACCAAAGACAAAAAATGAAATCCTACAACTGCTAAAATCTGACGCTATTCTATTTCAGGTTACATTTTGTGAAGGAGGAAGTTACGCCGCTCATGTCTTCTTCTGAGGTTTTTGTGTCGTTTCCTTCAGTAGTTTTTGGTCCAGTGCCACCGCAGGTTAGGTGGTGAACAGGTTTTTCAATATGTTTAGTTCATTTGACTCAGTGCAGAGTGAAAGTTAATCACATCAACTGAAAATGTAGCAAATATTGTAGGCGTGGTACCCAATCGAACCGAATCTACCGGAATATGAGGTGTGAAAACATCCTAAGAGTTTGGTAGAGGACAACTACTCAAGTTTGAAGTGATGACCCAGTCTTCACGATTTCTTTGCTGAGAATTTTTTTTGTTGTTTTGCTGATGTGAACTGCATCTCCTATTGATAGCTTTATGCAAAACACTACAGCGTAACTTCATAGGGCTTGCTCCTACCATAAGGGACGTTTCTCCAACAACAGAGGATATGTACTGAGCACTGGGTCATTGGCCTTAATGTTTTGTCTAATCTTTGCATCTAAAGACTGACTAGAAAAAAGCAAACTGCATCATAATCTTGAAGGGAGTTGAGCTTAAATTATGTGTTGCAGTAAATTAGTCTTTTCAAGTCACCTCTCGCTGTGGAGCCCAGCCTGATTAGCATTATGGAGGTAAATCGGGGGAGTGCCACAGTCATTACTAAGGCCTTTGATATTGATACACTAATTCAGCTGTGAGTTACATTAGTGCTTAAAATAATGCTTCAACAATGCATGACTTTCCATTAACAAAATCATTCTGCCTGCAAAGTCGTCTTTAGAGTGTAACCATCTACCAGTTTTTCTGATCTCCTTCACTCCAGGGATTAGCTACGATGGAAAATTTGCTGCTGGCAGGCAACGCATGTATATTCCTTTACTTTGATCACAGAAATGTCTTTAATCTGTACTGTGCAGATCATATTTAGTCAGGGAGTGATGAGTTATCAACATTAGTATTGATCTTTACAGAGCTATGATATTTTGGAAGTTCTAAGGATGCCTTAATTTAGCAAGTACTTTAAGAACCAACTCCTCCTTCAGCGGGTTAATATAGCTTGACATTTGTGGAGTTCTGGAGGGCATCCTTCCCTCTTGACCTCCCAGCGGTGTTCACCTTGGTTTAGACCCTCTGAGTTTAAGTTTGTCATTAAAGACTCTTTGTATGGAAGAGGCAAAAATTGTAAAATATTTGCTCATATTAGAAAAAATGGACTGTCTGGCATAAGATGGCTAAGACTCCAGTTGGTAACTTTTTGTTTTACATATTTGTTAAAACGTCTCTATTGTCATCTGCAGAAATACACCCATCAGGTAGAACCTGTCCATCAGAGCCAGGAAGAGGGGTTTAGCGCTGTCAATTACCCTTGTGTATGCTTTTTTTCACACTTTCTCCCTTGCTGTATACCTTCCCTGTGACTCCACATTTAGCTCCACTAGACTAGCCAGCAGTAATCAGCAAACACCTGGGGAAGCTGCGCATCTGCTTAGCTCATTATAGGAGCTGCTTCTCAGTGAAACACTGGTACAAACGTTGTTGAAAGGTGAATAGAAAAGTGATGCTGTGATGACTTCCTGAAAGCAGAGATTCAGAAAGAGCAGGAGTTTTTAAAGAGATTTCAGAAATCGACAAAGAATATCAACTGAAAAATCCTCCAGAGTTCTGCAGCTGGGCCAGTAATTGGTGTGAAAGAAGACAGACTTTAGCCCAAAGGAGACCCTGACTCTGCTGTTCAGGATCTTTGAACTGAACATTTTGGAAGTGGACAGAGAGAGAGAGAAAGAGAGGAAGTAAAATAGACAGTCACTCATAGACTTGTTGGTGAACGGAAGAGACGAAGCGTGCAGAAGGTCGGGTGCTGTGGGTGGAGCGCAGGGCATGCATGGCCTGGAAGCGAGTAATGAAGATAACGTTGGGAAGAGTTGGGGGAAGTGGTGAAGGTCAGGTATCGAGACAGAGTGGCAGTTCTGGTTCTGCCTTTTCATAAGACAGTTTTAATGAACTCATGGTCTGCCAAGAGGGGCTGGACATGTGCAGAAGCCATGACAGCAAAGACATCCGCTGAGAAATTACTGACATGAAGTAAACAGAGCAGGGTCACCAGGAGAGCTTACCTCAAAACACAGTAAACGATGCATATTTTGGACTTTGAAGACTTTATTAGTACAGCTATGATGGAAATGTGGATTTAAATTTGAACAGTGTCAACATAGGATTTTGTGTAACCATGTTTGTTCGTTTTGTTTTTTTTTATTTAATTAAGGAAGATAGACAAGACCTTGATGAGCTGGAATAATCAAGTTTCATCCTGGTGCCATGTTACCTTTATCACATTTTTAATGGATTTTACAGAGATTTCACTTTTAAGACCAACAAAAATAGCAAGTAATTGTTGAGCTGTTTTACAAAAGAGACTGAAAAAAAAACTAAATTAGTCTTTTGATGTATAAATGTGGGAAGAGACATACTCCAAATCCTGTTTTTTTTTTTGTTATGCAAGATGCCTCAAGCATTATGTATTTAAAAAAAAATGCAACCTTTTCTTTTAAGTTTTTAAGCTAAACATTTGAAAACCATATATTATTTCCATCCTACTTCACAATTAGGCTAACATTTCTTGAAATGTTCTCAAACGTTGTACGTGACAAAATGTGAAAAGAACAAAGCAAAACACCTGACATCCACAAGTCTCACTGCATTTAACTTAACATTACACACAAGCTGTTTACAATTTCCTGCCCATCAAACAAAAGCCAGTAGTCTATGAAGGGGTAAAAACCCATCAAACTACAGCGCTGGGAACCAAACATGTGGCATCGTAAAAAAAAAAAAAAGAAAAAAGTGAGGAAAAACAGAAACAAAAATCACTTTTTGACATAAATGCTGACAAGCCGCAGGTTGAATTAAGAATTAAGAGCCTTTGTCGTTACTGACCCCAGGGATTGCACCAATGTGACCTGACATCTGTTAAGAGTCACTGATGCAAGCAAGAAAGAAGTGTCTGCTCTGTCTGCTTGTTGTAGTTCTTTACTTGCATGGCAGATGACCTGGAAGATTCGCTCTGTTTTGGAGAAAGGATGCGTTACTGGTTCAATAGGAAACTCCTGTTCATACTTTGCTGTGAATGAGCAGTCCTTTTGATCTCTTATGATTTTCGTCTGATCTGCTTGTGTTGCACCTAAATGTTTCAGATCAAACAAAGTTTAATATCAGCCAGAGACAATCTGAGTAAGAGTTTTCAAACGATGATAGCACGTATTAAGGAAAAAAGGAACCCAAACCAACCTGGATGTGTGAATAAAACAACTCTTCCCTAACTGCTTGAGAGCTAAGTAGAGGCGAGTGTTTCACACGGCTGACACAATGAGCAGCTCTCAATGCAAGACCTCATTCCTCTCTCGAAAGAAATCCAAGAACAGATGAGGCGCAAAGTCATTGACAGCCATCAGTCTGAAAAGAATTACAAACCTATTTCTTAGGCTCAAGCAAAGCACAGTGAGAGCCATTATCCACAAATAGAGAGAATGTGAAACAGTGGAGAACGGTCACAGATGTGGCCGGCCCACTAAAATTGGTCCAAGAGCACCTTGGTGGATGCCCATGGAGTAGTTTGCCTCAGATGAATTCAGTATTCATGACAGAACAATGAGAGAGTCAAAAACGGTTTCCACGTGAGAGTCCTGGTTGAAAACCACCGCTGATGATAAAGAAAGCAAAGATTTGCCCAATGTGGGTGACTTTATAGTACATATGGCCAAAAAAATCTAAAACAGCATTTCAGAAAAAGAACATAGTCGAGCATGTTTGCTTTATTTTTGCACATTGTGCAGCTGGCTCCACCAGATCTCTGACGGCGTCAAACAGTTCACTAAAAGCGAACGTGTCGACTCCATAGCACTTCTGTAAAATCACCAACTGCAATTTTTCCACAAACGGCGCAAATGTAGCCGCTCCCCGGTATAAGGGGCCGTCTCATGAATAAGACGCCGACGTCTCCTCTGATGGCTGATGGATGATGAGCCTCATGGCCACATTATGGCTGCTTCATTTAACTGACTACATTTAACTACTTCCAACTGTTTCTGCCAAGATTTTTAATGACATTGTGTACAAAATTGTGTTGATACAGACAAAGACTTGTGCACATGTATGATGTAATCACAGCTACTGATGATGTCAGTGAAGAGTACATATCAGATAAATATTGCATGTTAACATAACGGCTCATGTTGGGGTAAAAGAATCGGATTTTGGCCCCAGCAGTAGCCTCACAAAACAACTTTGCCAGATAATTTCTGACTTCTTAACACTTGTCATAGGTTGTCTTGGACTTGTAAAGCACTCAACAGTCACGTAATAGTGATTTAAGATCACAATTGAAGATTTTATTTTAATCACAATAAAAGATTTTGAATAAAATAGCTGATAAGTAGGGAGCGAACCCACCTATATGCAGTGCTGCTTGTCATCCACCTGTTGCTATATGCTGCAAATGAAGACTGTTAAACTTTCTATACATTTTCATGCAAACTTTTTGTTTAAATTTAGTTAAACCGTTGTGTTTTGCTTTGCAACTACACCAACAGAACATCATATGGCCTGACTCCTTCCTACAGAACTACAGAAAGCCGAAAAAGCAGCTTTTCTACCAAATTTGAAGCTTAGTTTGACCGCAACCTCTTTCTCGTTGTGCTCTAGCTCTGTTGTTTTCCTCGACACTAGAGTCCGCCAGCACTAAACCAACTTTATTATTAATTAAAAGTTCTGTCAGTCATCCAAGGTTGTTGTTAGAAATGTCATGGAGGCCCAGCGCCTGACATTCAACAGGGCTTAACGGAGGCAGAAATCAATATCCCGATTCTGTCAGTGTACAGAACGGCAATAATTTTCTCTGAACCTGGCCGCGTCGGGGTCGCCACATTCTGAGCTTTTGTGTTCTGAATTCAAATATGCCATTAATTTATTCAAATTTGACCTCTCTCTTTCTAATACTTGTACATTTTTTTTTACTTGTTTTGTTGATGCAGCAGCAGCAATTCCCTATTTTCAGCAGACTGGACCGCAGTACTTTCATTCAGGAAGAATTCCCGAGAACCCAACTCTTCAAACATAGTTAGGTGAGCAAAGTGAGGAAGGTGGAAAGTGTAAAAATAAGACTTAAAGTCTACCTACTCTGACCTGACGGAGCAGGTCAAAGTCTTTAATTACCTGAGAATGGAAATGAGCTGCCGTCTGTCTTGCCACTGAACTGCTGAGAGGCTTTGCGAGAATCCGCTGCACAGTTCTTTTAGTGAAGGTTTTTAAAGCTCCTGTTAATCATTGCTTCACAGAATCTTTTTCAAGTGCAATTGGTAAAGCCAACAGGGTCCAAGCTGTGAAAACAAAATTTAAAAAAAATACAAACAGTGATCTGAAAAGTATTGTCCTCCTTATAGATTTATTTGTTTTTGCATTTTGGACAGACTTAAACATTTCAGACCATCTTCCAATCAAACATAACCCGAGTAAATGTTATATTTGACGAAAAGCATTCCAACCCACCTCGCCTGATGTGAAAAAGTAATTCCCCCCTAGAGCCAGTGACAGCGAAGGTGTCTTCTATGTCGCTATGGCAACCCTTTGGCCTACTCTGCTTTGCATAATTGTTTTCATCTTGTTACATCGGAGGACTTTGGAACATTAAAGGCCTGTTTAAAGTCACGCCTCATTTAGCATCTGGATTCGTTTAAGTCCAGACTTTGACGAATCCAGTGAAAGCTTCATTAATTACCCATGAACAGCGTTTCCATTACAAATGTGAGCAAATCGCAAACAAACAAAAGAGTTCGGATCAGTGTACTATGCACACAAACGGGATTATAAAAGAAGATGGATTGAAATATGGGGGTGGAGCCAATCACTGGTCACACCTGGCTGGTGAGATTCATCACTAAAACTGTATGCAGCTGCGTTTCCATCAACCACAGGATTGCGCAACTTGAAATTAGAAAAAGAAACTAGCTTAATGGTAACACCAATTTTTTAAAAAGCAAGTTTGTAGAAACTGCAATTGTGAAAATATATGTTTTTCTCGACATTGGCAAAGTAACGACAAAGATTTTCACACACTTGTAGTAGAAACGCAGCGACAGAAACTCAGATCGAGGTCTGATGAAGTTAAAAGTAAAACAATAGTTCCTGTTAGCTTAGCTTTAAAAAAAATTGTTATTGTGCGATTGAGATGTGACTTTTTATATTATTCTTATGATGGTTTGTATGGTGTGATTACTTTTATTCATGCTCATGTTTTGTATTGCTACATGCTGAATTTTAATACTACAGTTTATTTTAGGGACTACAGGTCATGTGTAGCTATAAACTGGTACAGTACATCTCTCTGCAGTGGTTAATGTACGTGGTACGTTTCCTCATTTCAAATAAACTCATTCATTCTTCCTCTACTACATACTGTATACCAACCACAAAGCTTGAAAAAAGGCTCGAGTTCATCTAAGTCGAAAAGATGGGCTGAAGCTACTGCGGAGGAGATTGAGTCCTTAAAAGAAAACGACACGTTTTCAGCGACCGCTCACCGCCTGAAGGTAAAAATGCAGTGGGAGGGGGTAGATGGGTTTTCACAGTGAAGGATAATGTAAATGGAGCCCAAACTTACAATGCCAGGTATGTGGCAAAAGGATACAGTCAAGCATCTGGTGCAGACTATAATAAAACATTCACACCAACAGCAGGTACAGCGTCTGTACGCAGCCTAATACAAATGACAGCTCAGTGTGATTTAGCGTTGTGACAGATGGGCGTCAAAACGGCCTAGTTCAATGCCACTATCGACTGTGAGGTGAATCTAGAGCAGTCTGAGGGAATCAGTTCGCGCGGACTCGGGTGAAAAACTGGTTCGTAAAGTGAATAAGTCATTGTTTGGCTTAACGCAAATCAAACTTATAGCTGACCTGAAACAAAGGAAGTTTGGTTTGATTTATCTTTACACTGTAAGAAACAGAGTGCATGTCTTTTTATTTGGTGTATGTAAACATCTGGTTTCACCTGTATCAGGGGATGGAAATGAAGCAAAATTTCAACTTGGTGCACATAGAGATGCAGGCTGGTCGAGTTTCTAGTGCAAATATCTCACTTGAATGAGACAAAACTAACTTTTAGTTAAGTAACAAGCCTTTCTTGAGCAAGATATAGGATCTTGTTTTAAGTAAATAATCCCTTACTATTGATGAAAAAGTACCTGCCCATTAGAAGGTTACTCCACTTAAGACATTTTTCCCATGTTACAAGTTAAATAATCTGGCAGTATAAGTAGTACTTTCTCGTGAATATTAAGGAGTTACTGACTTAAAACAAGCTCCTATATATAGCTGAAACGTTACGTGTAATTTAGTTTTTCTTTTTTCAAACGTCATAAAATATTTGCACAAATCTTTGATTTCTTTACTCTACTTCACGTAGCCCCACAAGTCCTAATGAAGTTATTTTATATATTTGAGCATGGTTTTTAAAACCAAATACAAAAAATATCAGGCCAGATTGGCTTGGGTGCCTTTTCCTCCTCCATTAGTTAATGGAAACTGCATTTTGTATACGCAGATGTTAATTTTGACTGATATTAAACCTTGTTTGCTAATCTTAAATATTAAAGGTGACCAGAGAGCAGAAACAAGAGAACTGTATTTCACAACACCCTGACACAGTCACCCAGTCAAAGCCTAAACCCAACAGCTGGGAACTTTGATACAAACGGTTTGATTATATTGGGTTGTAACTGAAGCCCTCACCTCCAAGCGATGAACCACGAACCATGACTCACCTGGTAATACAAGGGAGTCTTTGTGAACTATAGAGTGGATTGTAATTATGCTTCTGTTCTCGTTTTCATTTGAAAAAGGGCCATTAGTTCAAGGGGGGAAAAAAGCACAATCACATCCTTGCCCTGTTCATTTCTCGGGAGATAAAGGCTCATTGCTGCGACAATGTCGGCTTTCCAATAAAAGAAAAAGAAACACGCTGTGAAATATTCTGAAAAGAGCAAAAACAATAGAGTAATTGTGTGTGACAAAGTGCACTTTATCTGTCTATTTTATAAAAAAAGTGCAGGGTTTTCTCCAGTGTGTTATAAGCCTGGCAGCCCGCCAGGCTTTACTAGCCTCCCCCCGCCAGGCTAAGCGTTGCTTGTTTATGTTTTTAGGAAAAAAAAAAAAAAAAAAAAAGCGTCTCTGTTGCTCTGAGCATTTCACTAGTGGGGCAAATTTATTCCCAAAGGATAGGTTTATAATAGACAGGTTTAGAGTTTATGCATTTAAAGCCAGCAGCGCGAGGACCAATCACACAGCTGGCACCTCTGCGCTTTGCCTCGTGCGCTGCCGCTGCTTTACCTCACTTTACCTCAGGGCTAGTCGCGTGCGCCTCCTTTCACTCAAACTGGACACTGGCTGACCTGTGTGTTTATTTACATCAGCTTACTGTGACCAATTATGTTGCTTTGGAGAACTCAAGGTAAGAGTTTAAACCCCACCGCGTTAGCTCTGGTTGCGCAGCTCTATGAACCGCAGGAATAACTCGTAGTGGCAAATTCAGAGGTGCGTTGAGGGAGCGGTGAGATTTATCTTTGTGAACAAAGAATTATATGATGTGTTTACATCTCAACATTCTGCCCAGTGCGTGGCTCTGTCTTCCCTGTAAAGTTTATGTATGTGGCCCCGGTTGGTCGGAGCGTTAGTGGTTAATAAACCAGCGCTAGCCTCATCATGCAGGTTCAGGAGCTTTCACGCTCGCCTCGCAGTCACGCTTCATGCTGGTTTTATGTTATTTTATTATTACTTTTAGTATTATTTTTCCAGTTATACGATGCATCAAACCATACCAAATGCTTCGTCCACTTAGTCCAGTGTTTCTCAATTCCGGTCCTCACGCCCCCCTGCCCTGCATGTTTTAGGTGTTTCCCTTTTGCCACACACCTGGATTGAATATGTGGCTGATTAACAGGCTTCTGCAGCATTTGATGGTTATGCAATCATTTGAATCAGCAGTTCTGGAATAGAGGTACATCTAAAACATGCAGAGTAGGGGGGGCTGAGGACTGGGTTTGAGAAGCACTGACGCGCAGAGATCTGAAAATCTCTTCCCATTAACTCCAGCAACCAGAACAGCGTATGTGACTCTTATTAAAACCTCAACAAACACGAAATGGAAGAGCTATTAAAGCCACATCAGTAGCATTGAATTAAATCTCCTGTTTGTTGCGCATCCCTGCGCAGTGCAGCGGATTTAACTCATCATGCAGGGCCGGTCCAAGACTGCATGAGGCCTTGAGCAGAATTTGACTTAGGGGCCCCTCTTGCTGCTAAAAACATGAGCGTCTCTAACAGCTTCTGTGTTAGATTTAATCTGGGAGAGGGGGAGTAGTTTAACTGGCCAACCTAAAAAGCAATCAGTTTACTAATTTGTATTTGTGAACAAACAGAGCTCAAACTCAAAGATTAAACTCACAGCATCAGATTGTTGCTGTGATAACAAACCAATCTAACTATGAATAGTGTTCTTTGAAGATTTACAAAGTAAACTTGCCAGCTCCTTTAACACCATTGATAATCTCAGCAAATAAATGTTACATTTATACATCTGTGGTCTGTGTTAAAATAGTAGCATTTATGGGCCCCTGAAGCCCTGGGGGGCCTTATGGAGCTGCTGACTTAATTTGGATTAAACAGAAATGAAAATAGTTGATATTGATTTTAATTGGATTTTTTGATTTGTTGTTTTTAAGACTAGTTCTGGGTTTAAATAGCGTTTCACTGGCATTTCCCCGTAACATTTAATTACCCAGTAATATTTTTACATTTCCCGTCTACTTAACATCTTTTAATACAAAAACACGGTGGACCGCCTCGGCGCCCCGACCATCGGGTTTAGCAAGTTTCCTGGGTGAAACCCTGGAGTGGGTTTGATTTTTTAAACTATGTTTCTCATATTAAAAGAATGTCTGTAATTTAGCTAAGCGGAGCACCTCACCCCTTAATCAGACATTTAAAGGAAAGGTGTTATCATGGTAACTGAGATGTGTTTTACCGACTTGTGCACAAGGTTGATATTTTAACTGCAGCAAACGTGTGATTTAGTCATTATGTTCGTTCATTCATGTAGGCTGAATGCCTAAATGGGCAAACATTTAAATCAAGCTATTGTAGAACAATATGTTGCAATTCAAGTGTTCACTGTCAAACTATTTTGTTTTTTTTATTCTAAAAAAAAAACACGTCCTCCTCTGGCACTTTACTAACTCCCTACAAGTGTTGGGACACCGTCTAAGAAAATATTTGGAGTTTTCTTCTTACAAGATAAAGGCGTTAAAACCATGAGAGCGACGGCTGTTAGAATCTAACGTGGCATTTGAAGAAGATAAGTGCTTTTTTTAAGCCTGGCTGTAGATGGAATCTGGAACCTTCAGAAGTTAAATATGAGGTTTGATGCCCATTGCAGATATTTCCTTCTTTTATCAGCTGAAAAAACCAATGAGATTATCCTCTTCCTCCTAATTACTCTTTTAAGAGTAGGAGTTCTCAAACCTCTTAAATCACTGTACTCTCTCCATCTGATACGCTCAGGATTTATTTACCATAAGGCTGAAAGTGTGTGACTTTGATCAGGCCAGATTGCGCTCCTTTACAGAATCATGAGTGAATTTTATGACACTACTGCTGTTTAAATCCTCCACAAAACAGTTTTATTTTCGGAGAGGTGCAATAGTTTTTTGCAAACGTATTTTGTCCAATTTCACTTGAAAAGCAGGATTTTAAATATATATAAACGTATGTAGACCTGTCACAATGTGTAATAAATCAATTTGCTGCTTGATAAACTAAAACAAGCTCAATAATTTCCATTTGCATGATTTATTTCTCTTTTCCCCCCCTTTTCTCTACAAAAAACTAGATGAAAAAGTCTTCAGTCTGGTGCTGTGGTCTCCACCAGCCTTTTATTTTGAAGGATCATTTTGTTTACATTTGTAATTCATTTTGTTAATTTCTGTTTAGCTTATTTCTGTTGGATAATATGTATTCCAGTCCCAGTGTTAAATGTTAATTAGAATTGAAAGTTTATTGATCTTTGATGAAATGTTCTCGCATTATTACATTACTTAAAAGACAACAATACAAAACAACAATATTATCGTTTATCGCAATAACTTCTGGGACAATTTATCGTCCAGCAGAAGTTATCGTGACAGGCCCAGTCCAGAGTTCACACAGTGATGGCTCTGATATAAAAAAAAAAGAAAAACGTGAGCAAGTGACTGAATTAAAACTAAATTCTCTACTCCTTGTAATCCCTTTCTCTTTTCAACAAGTCTCACAAAGTCAAATTTGCACACCTTAAAGGTATCCGAGCTATTTTAAGCTCTCTTTATCACCTACCGCGCTTCAGGGAGAAAGCTCTTTGAATCAATTACGTTCTTCCCTACAGCCTTTGCCACCATGTCCTGCTGTGGGTTCTGGAATGCAGTAACCCGCAGCCATATGCTAATCAGACACCCATATGTCGCCTGTGAGACTATCAAAGAACCCCGAGGACCCAAAGGACAGAGGACGGCACCGAGACTAGGGAGGGTGGTGTTGGATAAGAGGCAAGTTGTTGCCCTCTGCACGTCTTTGCGATGCAGCGTGGTGAAAGAGAGAGAGACAGTTGGGGGGAAGTGATGGGGACAGTCTGGCCTGTAGTGTACTGCCAGATGGAGTGATTGCCTGCGGACATTCGCACTTAGTCGGAGGCTAGTGGATGCATGCTGGTGCCAGGGAGCATCCAAAATAGTCTCTCCTTTCCTTAGTTACCTCTGATGGCACAGAAAAAACTTTTTAACATTTAAAGGAATTTTTATGCTAACATCCGCCGCAGCCAGGGTAAGATCCCATTAAACTTTCAGAATCGCAAAGTGTATTCCTGGACAATTTGTGATCGGGACAATGAAGGTTTCACAGAAATGAGAGTTGCGTAAATGCTGGATTACTTAAAGCTGCAGCATGTCACTTTTATAAGATACATACTAGTATTTGTTGAAACCGCCATATTGCTACAAAAATTGCTATTTTTCCAACAATATGTTTATTGGAACATAGGAAACATGTTCCTCAGCCACAAGCGTATAAAATAAAATTTAGCTAAGAAAGAAACAAAAATGTTAAGTAAAAAAGTTTCAATCATCCAACTCTAAAGCCTAGGTAATGTATCACTCTCTTTTTGATAAATTAGTGTTAATCTTATTGGGTGCTGATCTTTTATTTTGTTCCATTCCGCTCATTGATTTCAGCTTGGTTACTGTCCAAAGACTGCATGAAGTTTCTTCAAATTAATGCTCCCAATTCTAATTACAAACAACCAATCAGAGCCAGGAGGCAGGTCTCTAACTCTGGCTCTTCTACAGTGCAGCCTCTTCCCAATAGCAAAGCCTCTTATGAATGTTAAAGGTAGTTAGCATGGCCACCAAACTTAGCAGATAAACGACTTTGCTGTAGTGGCGAGTTGTTTCTAGGCCATTAGCACATTTAGCGGCGCATTCACGAGTTTGATTGGCAGCGCTAAGACCCTCCTCCTGTCTTTGATTTGGCAATAGTAGCTCAGGGAGGAGACGGAGGAGACTGATATTTTCACAGTTTCTCTGACTTATATACTGTCACAACACGGAGACAGTTTTAACAAATATGTAAAAAACGAAGACATTTTCTATAAAAGATGCATCCTGCAGCTTTAAGACTCGTCAGTCTGGATGTTGATTTTATCTGAAGACAGACTCGCCTCTGCCTCCGCTTTTTCATCCGCAACATCATGCGAGACGTCAATATGACCCGGAAAAGCCTTCCATAGAAAATTTTAAACATAGCTGCAGTGAAGCCTTGCTCTCGGGCCAGGCTTTCTCTCTCACAATGCATAGTTTCCCCTCCTCGCTGTTCTGATTGATTTCGAGACTAATTAAGTATCAGTTGTGTGCAACGTGGAAGGCTCACTTGATATTTTGTGTTAATTACAGCCTCTTGGTGGTGAATAGAGAGATGATGCAAGTTGACCTTACCTCCAGAGGCTTCTTCCTGATGAGAGCAGCCAATTACTTTAAGCTCCTTTAAGAAAAGAGAGAAAAAGAAAAGCTCAAGTCTGCTTTGAAGACTTCCGATCGCTTTCATCTTACACCACAGATAATAGAAAAGGAAAGTGAAGTGTCCAAGGCCGCTGAAAGTAAGGTAAAGCACAATAAGCCTTGAATAAAGGGGACAGGTGGGTGAAATAAAAAAAAAAACACGAGTCAGTGAGCCGCACTTCGCGTTGGGAGCCGGTGAACACAGCTGAGCTTCGGAGAACATTTACTGTGAAACTCCAGACATCCAGACGGCCTTGAGGCAAAGCTGCCGACCTGACAGCAAAAGAGCAGCTGGGGTCACTGGATATTCTGCTACCGCTGACAAAAGTCATGTCTGACATGTTTTCCATGTATCAAGGACTGACCTGTCCTCAGTTTTAGAAACTGCGACACCCCCCTCCCACCCCAATCCCCTTTTGGCTGACCACTAAAAACGCTTGGCTTAAACGCTGATAAAAGATAAGAGTTACTTTATATTCATATTTAACTTGTTACACTTAAAAATCATCCAACGTGTTAATATGCTTCATTAAGATGTCCATGTTTCTCTTTCGGGGCATTCACTTGCACATAAATCTGTTAGAAATGAAAATAGGCCAGTCACAATAATCACTAAATCAATTATTGGTTTGATAAATTAAAACAAGCTCAATAATTTCCATTTGAATGATTTATTGTTTTTCTCTGTTCTCTTTATACCAAGAACCTAATGACAAAAGTCTTCAGTTTGGTGCTTTGGTCTCATCTAGCCCATTTTGTGAAGGACAGTTTTGTTTACAGAGACTTTATAAGTCATTTTATTTGTTGTTTCTGTTGTTTTGTTCATTTATTTTGGATATTTCAAATTTCTTCCTGTTCCAGTCCTAAAAGTTCATTATAATTGAAAGTTTATTGATCTTTCAGAATGTGTTCTTCCATTATTGTGCCATTTCTATTATATTACTTGAAAATGGTCTCAAAATAACAATACTATTGTAATCGTGACGGGTCAAAATGAGACATTCTCGTTTTTAGAGGAGATATTTTCAATGTATTATGAATTAAAACAAAATGCTTCTCAAAATTTGCCTCAATTTTTTCATAGAAGTTCATAACAAACATGTACAGCTTTCTTGTTTGAGTTTAGTGTAACGTTTCCTCCTCGGTTAATATCAGTCAGTATGAATTAACATTTAAGGCATCAGTCAAAATTTTTTTCTTCAAATAAAATCAAAAATGTGCATACTACTAAAACTATAAAACAAAAAAATGGCACTTTCACAAGTGGAGCATTAAAGCTTTAGATATACTGCTCCACTTAATATATAAATAAACTGTGTTACAAATTACTTTGGGTTTATTTCAAATGCAATGGACAGAGACCACAAAGAAAGTGAAAAACAAACAAAGATATGATGTAGAAAGATAAAAAGGCAAAAGACATCAAAGTAGGAGAGAAAGAAAATACAAGATGTCACCTTAGAAATTTGCTTCTACACCTGCAGAAAGTGATAAAAAAAAAGGACAATAGACATACATATATAAACAATAAAAGTACATTGTACCAATTATTACAAACACCTGAATTGAAACACTGTTACAATTTTTCTACTCGTTAGTGTAATATTTCTCTTACTCTTTCATGGCTGCTGTCATCACAGAGGGCAAAGACACAGTCTGAACGTCTGAGATAATAGAAAAGTAGGTCAGACTGTCTACATGACTCCCTGACATTGCTGAAGTGGGTCAGAGGATCTCTGGGTAACCAAACTCCACAGAAAATGTGGATCTTTCTTGAGGAAATATCAAGTTGATCTCTGTTTGTCTGCGACACCGTCCCTCACAATTTTACAGCAACCTCTGTTGAATTAGCTCATTATTTAATCTTCTCTGCCGCTCCCAGGAGTTGTGCCTCTGGTGATCATTGTTTCGCATCAACCTTGGTAAATAAGTGACCCAGAATTGCAAGCGTACCACATTAAACTCCATCTCCAGAGCAGCTCAGGTATTCTGTGGGGACTTTATTTCTGCAGTAAGCCAGTCTTGCTTCACTGGGCAGCAGAAGCCGTCTTCATAATGCGAACTGTATGTTTCATAGCTAAGTTAATCACCCTTGTATAGTGTACCTGTGAGCCTCAAAACAGCGTACTATTGTCTGCAATAAATCAAGCAGCACTACCTGAGAATTCGTCGCCCTGGGCCAACAGAATACTAAACTATATTTCTGAGTCTAATTGGATGAAAAAGTGTCCTCAATGAAGTGTGTTGTGCTTGAAGTGTTTTCCGTCTGGATGTCATTTATCAGAGTCAAATGATCTCCTCAGCGCCAAACGCAACACTACAGAACACATTCAAATAGGCTTTTTGAAAGGTGCTAGCGCCATAAAGCCATTTTAGGAAGATGAAAATTTGGGATTGTTTTTGCACAGGTAGCTTATGCGTCAATACTTTTGGCTTTGGCCTTGAAAAGTCGCGTTTTTTTAAAAGGCCAAAATTGCCACCGCCCTTCTCCAGGCAGATGTTGCAGATTTGCAACAGCTTCCCAGAATTAATTGCATGTGGGAAAAAAATAATAATAATCTGAATTGTATATTACTACCCCATATGATCATTTTCTCCAAATATCAGATTTTTCCTGCAACTACAACTTAATTTGAGCCTGAGAGGGTTAAACTGATAGTGTTTAAATTCACAAGCGTGAACAAAAGACCCAAACTACAAAAGAGAAAAAATAACTCAAAGCCTTCTCTTAAGCTATTGCTTGTCTTATTTTTCCATGTAGTACGTTAGCGACGGGAGTAATCTTATATTCAGATATAAATTATACTTTAGTCCAAAGTAATAAAACACAACCGCCTTTGCAGGAAATGCTTTCTGAAAGCAGCGGAAAATAATTCACATAAAAGAGTTTTCTGCAGTTTCACACTCAACAAGTCATTTAGATGCACTCACTCCATAGCTTTTAGGTTATATAAAAGATGTGGACTGTGGAGGAACAAACACAACATCTAAAGGTTTAGGTTGACCTACAGCCATGTGAAGAAAATGGTTTAAGTTTTCACCTCACTCTGCTCTACTTTGGGGTTACATGGTTAAAGGCCAAGGTTTTTACTGTTGAAAGAAAGGCACACAACAACAAGACTAATGTGTAAATTTAAAAAAAAAATCCTAGTGAAGGTATTTTTTAGCTGCATTGAACACCTTTGTTCATGATCCATGAAATGAAACTTGAAAGCATATTCAACCTCACTGATCTTTTTCCCTGTTGTTTTGACGAAGTCTTGACCAACAGAATTTTGACTTTTTTGACCAGAATTTTTCTAAATAATGAGAAAACTGATTTTTACTAATTTAAAAAGGGGTACAGCTATGTATTGCCATCAACCCACCCACTATGCCTTAAAACTTTAATGAAATCTTTCCCTTAAGTGACCAAAGGTAAGCATGAAACTCCAGATCAATTGGATGAAGGTTCTTTGTTCTGATAGGAAAAAAATGAAGGTTTTTGGCTGTTCGATGAAATGCACTGCAGATCACCAAAAAGATCCTATCGCCACTGTGGAGCTGTGGCATCATGCAATGAGTATTTATCCCACTAGTGGTGCCAGAGGGGAGTACAAATGGGAAAGTGTACAGACAAATCTGACTCACTCTACCAAGGCAATGTCTTGGTGGAAGATTAAATGGCCAACAAAAATAAATAAGGTGAATGTTCCAGAGTTACCGAGTCGAACGCCCAAAACTAAATGTAGCCAATGAGGATTTTTTCTTTCACAACTTAGAAGACACTGCAGATGAAATGTTAACATGCTTTTAAAGCACAAAATAATGTCCGGTTATCTTGACTAAGTCTTAAACCCCATCAACATTCCCAGTGCCTTACCTTCTGACTCAGCATCTTCTGAAATTGTGCTGCCTCTGGATGATACGGACTACTAGCTTTATTCCAGGAAACATCTGTCCTTTGCTGATTCGGAGAAAAAAAACATCCCTCACAATTATTTTAACAAAGCTGAAATGGCCACATAATGGACAGAGAGATGAAAGAAAGAAGTGGCCATCTGCTACTATCTGCTGAAAAAGGGGGAAAAATGCCCTAAGATAATATTTATATGCCTCAGTGGGAGTTTTCAGTGTATTTTCATTATCCCTGGTAAGCTTAATCATGAAGGAAAAGAAAAACATTAATCTCCTACTGAGACATTGCTTGATATGAAGTAGCTAGTAAAGGAAATATTCTTTAAGAAGGTGTTCAATGTTTGAATCAAAGTTATACAAGTCAGATTGGATCACAAGTCTTTAGTTGCTAGAGGTAATCTGCTTTACCAGATTCAGATCTTTCCTAGTCAGTCTTTAGATCATGTCTGTTTTTAAAATAATACATTTGGGTCATAGAACTGAGCGTCATCCCAATTGTTGTTTAGGTGAGGGAAAAAGATGTGAGAAACACAAAGGGTAATACTAAGTGGGTCATGTCCTTCTCCACCAGTCCCTAGTGAAAGTAGGGAAAATGTAGCAGTTGCTTAGAAATAAGAACATTTTCATTTATCAAGAGGTGAATAGCTAGTACTGCAACAAAATAATGTATATTGGCTTTGGAGATGGTGCTTATGTAGTTTTAGTCCAGTAGCTATTCATGTATGTGTTTGTTGGAACAAAACTTCAAGGTATTCTTTTGCCATTGCCTCAGAGATGGTACTTTCATAGTACCATTGGGGACCAACAAGTGGCCATTGAATCCTGGTTGTGTTTGCATTAAGCTGAGTGCTGCCTTGAAAGTGGACGGGGATTGTTATATCAAAAATGCACAAATTGGTCCATGACATGATTTACCATGATTGACTTTGTGACACAGAAATGGACAACATCAAGTTTGTGTTGCTGTTCACTGTCACACAACTATCGTGTATAGACTAAGCTATACATGGTGGTTAGGACATTTATTTATCTGGTATTACTCAACTTCACATACAAGCTCTAGCTCCTTCCCCTACTGTTAAAGTTCACAGACTGCTAGAGGCTCTCTTACTGGAAGAGTGTTTTCCTTATTGGCTTGTAGACCTGACACATCCTGATATCAGGTTACCTTTACCGCCATGTAAAGCTAAAGTCATTTCCTCATCATCAGTGGACTTCATAAAAGCTCTAGAGCTACTTCCCTTCCCCAAGGGCATTTGGTAGTTTCCTGTTGTGACTTTGTGCCACTCTTGATCATTTGTTCTGAGCTAAATAGGATTTATATGATTTTGATGATGTGTTTTCTTAAAAATATTTTGTGTAAAATGGGAAGCGTGGTAAGGGTTCAGGCCCCCACCCTCGCCTGCCACCTGACTCACCCTGTGCAGTATTAATTGGCAAATCTCACTCAGATCAGAGCGATAGTGGGAACCTCCAGGAGCCAGAAAGGCTCCAGGAGGCTAGAAGGCTGGATCTCTCTGATCTAAGCAAAATTTGCCAATTAATATGGTCTGCTGTTATCGAGATCCATAAATCACTCTGAGTCTGACTCGTCTCCTGATGCCTATTTGCCACGGGATATTCTAGCAGGCGCTAAAACTTCAGACAACGCAGC
This sequence comes from Brachyrhaphis roseni, assembly GCA_903066815.1. NCBI lineage: Eukaryota > Metazoa > Chordata > Actinopteri > Cyprinodontiformes > Poeciliidae > Brachyrhaphis > Brachyrhaphis roseni. The sequence goes on from CAEFZY010077758.1 coordinate 63,983, forward strand.
CTCTGGGTTCACATGTCTACTCAAACATCTCAATAAGATGGGCGCGTTAAGCCAAAACAAAATCTGCACCGATTATTTTTATGTGCTGAGGTGATTACAAGGTAAATCGGAACTGGGATGTCCAACCTCAAAGAAAACAGGATATCGGTACTGGGTAGTTCAAGCTGAAAGAAACTTTTAGTTTGTTCTTTTTGTGACACAACAGGCCTGCAGGTCTTTGTATCTGATCTATAGCAGTAGACCTGTTACAATAATTTGGTACAAAACTCCCTCTTGAGCCATCGACTTCAGTACCTGTGAACTTATCCTTTTCATCAAGAACGTAAACCTCTCAACCTGCTTAGCAGCATTATATATGCAAAACAACCTAAAATAATGATAATAGGAGCATTTTACTGTGTTGCTTTTTTTGTCGATGTGTCATTTGGACCGCTGGAAGACTTGTGAGAGTAAGAGCTTCAGCTTCCTAGCCTAAATGCTCTAAACAACATTTTAACCTATAATGAATTAAACATTTATGCGCTAATAAATATTTAGGATTTGCAAGGACAGTTTGTCGCCACAGAGGAACTTCATACACGCTATTTGAGCTCAATCATTTAAAATTAGGTGCGTTATCCCCACATAAAAAAAAGTCAAGTGAAAGAGATCCCTAACCGACCAATTAGTAACCATCTCAATGCTCATCAAGGCCAATTAATTATGGAGGCTGGAATGAAAACAGCAATACACAGCGGGCCAGCTGGAATAATGTGGAATGCAGCCCCGACGCTCTAATGAAAGCTGGTGGTGGTGATGGGGTTGAAAGCGAGGTCATTCAAGGTGGGAGCTCAGGGTTTTTGGTCGAAACACTATCCTGCTGATTCAGATGCTCTCCCAAGATAATCAGCACCGTCAGAGATCTGGGTTCTAGAAACAGGAGGGGGTATAAATCAATACAAACTTACCAGGAGCAGCACAGAGCACACATGCTAATGAGTCTAACTGCTAACAACATGACTGTGTTAAAGTACCTAAATTTAAACATAAAATTTGAAGCGGAAAAATTTGACTTAAGTAACTTTTCTTCAAGCTTCTTATAGGTCAAAAGTGATGTTTTGATTAGTTTTGCGGATCTGAACTCTTGATAATTCGCAGGGACTTTCAGAACCATAAAGTAAATGTATTGCTTAATGTATAATACATATCAAAGACCCCTGTCAATATTGTATTATATTCTGTGGCCATTTTTCAATGACTAGTCTAGAATTATAATCCAAGGTTTGTTGTAATTATAAAGTCAGTTTATTCAAAGATGTCTAAGGTTTTTATAAACGATATGATATTCCATTGTCTTCTATTCATCCAGTGGTAATTAAAACCTTAAAGCCGAAGGACGTGTTCAGGGCTTTCGAAACAACTACAGACTGATGAGAAGGACTGCTGCGGTTTTACTTGCAGAGGCAAAAAATTGTGCATGGGAGAAAGTCAGGCTATCAAGACTTTCAGTTGGCGTCAAGGACAGTCTAGAAAACAGACAACAATCACCATTTCCTCTCTAGAGAAGTCTGAGGCCTCAAAAGAAGACAAGTTCTTTACCAAGGCAGCAGTTGCCTGGATAATGGAAACGTTCCCTGAGGAAAGGGCGCAAGGGCAGATAAAATCCATCCCAAAAATACCAGAGACTCTAGGCTTTTTTTGGCCATTGGGTTTGACCGACCTCTTCAGTGCCAAACAAAGGATTAGAGCAATATCTCAAGCGTTGCAAACCGGGATGGTAGTTCCAGTTTTCAAGAAAGAGGAACAGAGAGTGTATTCCAGTTATTAAAGGATCACACTTCTCAGCCTCCCAGGGAGTTAACTCTTCAGTGTTGGAAATGAGGCTGCAACTATTAAACCTTGCAATCAGGAGAAAAGGTTGTCTGTGGAATATTGAATAACTTAATTGATTCTTTGAATTTCCAAATCCAGAGCTATGTTCTCAATCTCAGCACAAAGCTCAATTTGTTTCCATTGTGAGCATCATTAAATTGGTGCTGCCACTTTTGTGAGCCTGTTAGTGGTTTTAATGAACAGAATCTGAAACCAAAGCTATAGAGGGAAACATGTTTGCTTTTTCAGAACTAACACTCTAAGGATCCTCAAATCCAGGCCTGAAAGGCCAATATCTCTGTTCTAACACAGAAAGATCAACTGGATGACTCATCTCCTCAGTCCAGTCATCTTAATGACCTCATTAATCGACTAAGGTGTGTTCAAGAAGAGACACATCTAAAAGTTGCAGGACATCAACCCGTGAGGCTCCCGTTTTACTCTACTCCTTGAAATCCTTAAAATCAGGGTGTCCTTAAGCTGTGACTTTGAATTTTGCCTGAATTGGTTCTGAGAGGATAATCCTTGATTATTCTCAACTAGAAAAAGGTGGACCGCTTCCTCTTGGTCAGGTGTTAGACTCAGAGCAAGATTTCTTCTAGTCAAAAGTAAAAGCTGGAGAAAGTCTGTCAATGTGGCGACCCTCGACTACAGTCATAAGAAGTATATTGTAGCCATTGGGTGGCTGGACTCAGGCTTAGAGATTAGTGATGTGGAGCCCATGTTCCTCTCCATTTTTGGATGGAAAGTATGGATCTATGCATTCCCACTGGATGCATACCTTGGATCTATGGCCAGAACTCACTTGAGGGGCTATTTAATCCATCTGAATTTTAATACCTGTTCCCCTGCGACTCAATTTTGGTAAAGGAGAAGCGGACGGATGACAGACGGACGACAGACGGACAGTTACAAGTGGGGGCATAGTTACTGCTAAATTTGTTCTACTGACATCAGTCTAAGAAAATGATCTGTATTTTGATATATTATGTCTTTATAAAGCAAAGGTTAAAACTGGTAAAAAGTATTTTTTGACATCTCAGTTACCTTTGGCAGAGCAGTGGACTGTGCCTTCCATAAATTCCCCCATCTTGTTTTCTGTTGCAACGCAGGGAAACCTCCTGGTCTTCTTTCCCCCTAATTAGTCACATGATAGAAATGATGTGAGAAACAATCTAATTAAGAGGTGCCTGACTCGATTTGCTCGCGGAAAGTTTAATAATGGAAGTGGGAAGAGTGAAGCTGCGAAACAAAGAAGGAATCATAGCTAATGTCTGCCTTCTGTCTTTCCTCATCTTCAAGACGGACTTCATCCTACAAGAGCAAACAATTTCAAGTTGCAATGTTTGCCTTTGAGCTTTTCCTTTCATCAGGACTATTAAGTGAGTTATTTATTCAGCAGGTAAATTATTATTTCGAAAATCTAAAGATACATTTTCCTTAATGCAAATTAAAACATTAAAGTCAGTGAGGAAGAGTAGTGGCCATTCATGATGCTGTTTGTTCACTAAACCTCCCTAACAATTGTTACAGTTCAAGTCTGTGTAATATAGGTAATAAGGGGTGGAAATTAGCTCCTGCCACTGGCCAAATGCGGGTAAATGTACACAGTGGCGTGTAAATTGGAGCAACGCAGTCGTCATAATTTCACAAAAAAAATACATTATCATTTTTATCGACCGTGATTATTAATATCATATAAAAACGTTTTTAAATTACTTCAATAAATACTATCTGGGGCAGTTGTGGCCAAAATGTGGAAATGTTCAACATAGGAAATGATTGCGAGAATGTTAGGGTTGTGTAGTTAAAGTTTGCTGTTAGTAATTACTTAAAATGAACTTATTGCACTACACCTCTGTTAAGGTGTCCAATCAGTCAGTACATGTGTATTGTTAGCTTCTTGTCAGTAAATAGGTTTTCATAGAGTTACGAGTAAATCATATATTTTATATAATTTGCTTGTACAGGTGGGGTTTGTAATCGAAAGAAAAAAATAGTGGCTGGTGAAATGTCTGAGTGACTGGAAAGAAATTTCCTCCATCATCGACTGTGGTGGATGAAATGTTTAATTTCAATGCATTTGGCTACACTAGATCATATTTGGGTGCATATATCAGATTGAAAAGGGATATAATAGTGAAAAATACTCATCTCTTTCATAATTATGTGCTAATTTGTGTTGGTCTATCACAGCCTTCCAAGTGTTTGGTTGTAAAGTGACAAAATGGAAAAAGATCAAAGGGTCTTAAACACATTTGTGAGCAATTGCATGGTCTGCAATGTATGCAAAATACATGTAAAACCTGTTTTATTTTCAAGTTGCATTTTACATATCCTCTCCACTGTGGGTTTTATATGCCAGAGGAGAAAAGAACAAGGAGTGCTCGTCTTCACTGAATAAACGTGAGATTTTGGCTCTTTCTTCACTGTTGCCGTGCTCACCGCCACCGCATAAACAAACAGACACAGTAGGGCTTCTCTTAATGATACGCACCGGGTATACTGCCCAGAATAAATGATGTTCTGGACAGCAAACACAGGGGGAAGATATTTTGGCAACATTTTCCTTTTATGTGGGGCCAGATCAGGTGACAAGGTTGTTCTGCAGTGTTGCCCAGGATGTTGTCTATTCCAAGTTTTCCAGCAGTGCAGCTGCTTACGTTCTTGCCCGCTTCCAGTTGTCAAAGTAATACTGGGTCAGTCTGTCCTCTTTGTTTCTTGATGCCTCTGAAAGCACATTTAGACGTGTAAATGGGTGAGAACAGCTGTTGAAGATTGTAGAAGAAAATGCAAACATCTGTCTGGATAGTCTTGTAACTTCATCTTTCAAAACTGCCTAAAATATCTCGATGCCACAAACTGAAACTACCTCTGTGTAAACAAATGTGAGCTGAAACTTTAGCACATTCCAGAAAGATGTCAATCCTATCTAACCAAATAAAAATATCCAATATATAACAGTGGCTATCGCTGTTCCAACTCTGTGAGGTGAAATGTGAAATTTCTTTGAAACTTAGAAACTTTGGGATTTCTGTCAAATTTACTGTGCATGCAGAAAAGATAGAATTGTACATTAAAACAAGCCTTTTATTTTAAAAGCAGGGTGAGATATCATATGTACCTAAAACGGTGCTTTACGGTTCATATGCATTTCCACTGGAACTTAACAGAATGAGGACTACCTCCCAATTCTTCACCTCAAATCAACAGAAGTTTATAAATAAGGACAATAACTCCAAAAATATGTGAACTGTTTTTTATTGAAAACTTACAAACTCTCCTCAAAAGCACCATGAAATCAGTAAATTGAAATAATGTCTACCAATTCTGAAAGTGGTCAAATATCGGGGCAAAATATTAGTGAGTGTGAATATGTATTATTTAGGTCTTTATTGACAATTTTGGCTTTGTGTAAATTTGCAAAAAAAATAAATAAAATGAACAGGAACTTGTATCTAGTACAGTCAAATCTTGCTTTTAAAAATCAGTAAGGTTATATATTATTCCACCATTCCATCCTGGGTAAAAATAAAAAATAAAAAAAACAAACTAGACCTCAAAGCTTATGACTATAAAGTGTGCTTGCTAATTTACAATATTCCAACACACCATTTTTTTTTTCTTTGTTCAAGAAGTACAATATGAAGTTACTCTAACTTCATGCAAAATGTGAAACTTGTTCATCCATACATCACATCCAATTAACGCAACTAAGAGCTGAATGATTAACTGTTGGTAGGTAATTACTTCTCAGCCAGGGAGCACATCTCTGCTGCTTTTCTAATACTTACAGTGCCGTTCTCATTAGGTGGTGTGAAATGGAGGCTACAATCTGGAGGCAACCAGGTGAAGGTAATAATTACGTTAACAAAGACAAAATACACTGCAAAGGCAGCACTGAAAATAAAACTACCCCGAAAACAAAGAAACAAATACAACTGATGGAGAAGATGCTGACCTGTAGCAAGGAAACGACTTAAGTTAATTAATAATTGATCAGCCAATTAGTTAAATAAATTAAAAGCTTAAAAAGCTGCTAAATAATTCATCTTTTACTGAATAATAATCTAACCCTGCAGTTCTTTGACATACGGATTATTGTAAACAATAATTGATTCTCAAACATTTTACCTGGTGAAATAAGAGTTGAATGATAATAATAATTCCAGAAGACGTTGATTATTATTATTATTATTATTATTATTATTATTTTATTTCTCTAAGTGTGCACTAGGACAATAGTGAGAGATTCAAGATTATTTATTTAACTGTAATTAGGGTCAAGATTTGACGAGTATGTGTACTTTTATAAAGATCAATAACATCGATTTCACTTTGTTCTCGTGTCTTTCCAATGTTGGTGAGTGGCTCAGAGAAACGAACCTATTTAATCCATCTGCATTTTAATACCTAGTTTCTCTGTTTGACCCTGATACAAATAAAGTCATAGATTACTAGTTAAGAAATTACTAACATGGATCAACAAAAAAAAAAAAAAAGTGATGTATGACATAAAAAAAACACTTGAGTTGTGATTACTGGCACCTCTGATTTGTAAAGGAACAATTATCTCAAACATAAAATTTTACACATTGAACAAAAGTGTGTAAAACGGCGAGTTTTCCCACATGAGATTGCAATAAAAGTTGACTTATTTGAGAAGTTTACACCTTAGAAATGGCAGGTATGTTAATCAGGCCCAAGGCCCGGCAGGAAAACTATACTGACTTCAATAAATGTTGTAAATGTTCAAATGTCAGGAAAATCAAAATAAGAACCATTATAATTGAAGGAACTTAAAAACTCAATAGGACTAAATGCTAAAATTAAATGAAAGATGTTTCAATGTCTTTTTATTTTGTTCTACCAGATTAGATCAGTGGAATTAGACAATAGATATATCACATGAATTTAAAATTAGTTTACGTTAGGGTGGGTGAACTGGACTGAAATGATTTATCTCAACATTTTGTGGTAATATTGTGATAACAATAAAAGCGACAATAAAAACTATCACTTCTTTTGTAGGTAACAGTATAAGGTGTGTCACAGCAATTATAGCCCCACAAACACAAATGTGTTTTTTGATAAACATTCCTGACTGCAATACGCTTCTTTAGGAAACCAATCACATAAAGAAGTGTCATTTGTATCACTAAGCTGCACATGGTAATTGTATTTAACATGGTCCAATGTGTTGGAGGAAAAAAGTAAAACTATCAATCCTAACAACAAGGACAGATTTGGAGGTGACTAAACATCATTAATCGAAATTCTTACGGCAAGAAATTTCTCAATAAATGATAAACGGTGCGGTGAATGCCCACCTTTAGTTTATAGAGAGTTTATACAACTTTGATTGTCATAACCTCTTGAATGTAATCAAGAAACAGAACTAAATCATAGACCCTTAACAATGGCAAATGTAAGCTGCATAGTTCCAGTCTATGGTGGCCATTCTGCTTTTATTCAATCATACGTTAAATCACTCAGATTATAGAAACATAAATCATGACATTAAACTAATAAAACAAGTCACTCTAAATATTGAGTGACTTGTAAATATGGAGAAATAAATTGTTCTTTCGTGCAGTGTTTCCTTTTTTTTTTTTTTTAAAGTCTGTTTATAAATCGTAGGACCCTTAAAAGGGAACAAAACACTGCCTCTCTAAATGTCATCGTCATTACTGATGGAACTGCACCAACAGGGAGAAAGTGACCCCTTGTCATTTCTGGAGGGGGTGGAGGGAGTTTGGGACGGTGGCCATTCGGCTGCTAAGTAACATTCACGCACACTGCTCCGATATGCGTATTATTGGCGTACTGTATGAAGTAATGTATCACTACTTGACAAGATTTTTTTTATTTTTTTGTGTCCATTTAGAAGATGAATCTGAACTGGCAAGACTCGCTCCTTTTGGCACGTACTTTTATTCGCAAAGAAAGAGTCCAACAAAAGGGGAAGGTAATGAATGGACTCTCTGAAGGTCACTGCACTGCCCACTAATGGGTAAAGCACTCCCTGTGGTATCACTGAATAAGTCCCTTTTCTAGAACAGTGATTTCTGACAATGAGGCGAAATTAGGAAGAATCTGGGAGCGGGCCGTGAGGGGAATGATGCTGCGGGGTGAATTCTTGGCCTATAATGTTCTTTGAAGATTAAAACCTAGCTCTGCACAAGGTCAGCAGGCCGTTCCACGGGCGGGGGGGGGGGACATCTGTACGTTTTGGTGAGAGGCAGGACTTCCTGTGCAGTCCATGTCTTGTATGTGATTAATGGGCGGCTTGCAAAAGTATTCATAGCCATTGAAGCTTTCCACATTCGGTCACGTTCCAACCTTAATGCATTTTCATTGGGATGTGACAGAACAACACTAAATTGAACATGATTGTGAAAAGGAGGGAAAATGATGGAATTTCAAAAATGTTCACATATAAAAATCTGCAAATTATGCATTTGTATTTAAACCCAAGTTCATATTTTAAATCAAGGGTGTTAGGTAAAATGGACTTGTTTGAGGTTTTTGAGCTACTCACTAAGCCTGTCATGGTGACACATTTTGCTGGACAATAAATTCCAGCAAATTGCTGCTGGTGGCCTGCTACCACCGGGCTTAGCAGGTTGTCTGGTTGTCACCAAAACTAAACTTCTATTGCTGCACAACAAAATAAAAAATAAATAAAAACTGAAAATGTATATGTTTGTTCAACTTTACAATTCATCCTTTGTGCTGCTGCATCATCGAATCTCAACAAAATCCCTTAAGGTTTGCGAAGTCTGGAAATATTCAAGTGCTTTTGCAAAGCTTTGTACGATATAAACTTCAGGTCCTCTGCTGTTTATCTAATAGCAAGAAAAACTGTGTGACAGAAGAGGGAAAGCAGTTATAGGCGACTGCAACGACCCACAATGTCAAAGATGGTCAGTCGCTAAAATGAAAATATAATAGTTTTAAATTGGACGACATTATGGGAAATGAATCCAAAACAATTTGCCAGAGTAAACAGCCAAAGGCATTGCTCATCTATGGCCAAAACAGTTTGTACCCATGAATGCTAGCCAAAGTAATTACAAAATGCCAGGCAGGTTTAAAGAGAACAAATCGAAAGTCTATTTTTAAACTGACCCATGTCCACTGGTTTTATTCCCTTACGGCAACCAGGCTTTTTAAAATGCTTCATATGTATCTGGACACTCCATACAAGTTTAGCTGGTAAGCACAGATAAAAGCCAACATAACATCCTGTTATAAATGTCAGTATTTCTGACAGGCATGTTTTAGTCATAGACTTAACCCGTTTAATCCCACCGGCAACAATTGTTGCCAGACATTTTTTCTAACTTGTGGGAGCTCTAAAATAATAGTTTTGACTTTTGGCAGCTAATTGAAGTTTTCAAATAAACTAATACTGTATCTACTCTAATCAATCTCAATTTCATGTATCTAGTGTAAAAGGTCACATGACCAGACCTCTTTACTCCCTGCCTGTAACGCTGTGTCACAAACCTGTACAAGAGGAAGTCAGTAAAATACTTTAATAAAAATATATAAATAAAATATTTTTGCACATATGTTCTTTCAAGTGTCTTCTACTGATATATAAAGAAAATTGTATCCATTCATCCATCTTTTGATCATAATAGGAGTGAATGTAAGCATGGCAACAATTGTTGTCGCCAGCATAATACACAGACAGCACTGTGCTACGTTTGCTGTTTATTCTATATGTCTTACTGTTCCCACACAACTTAAACTATAAGATGTTTTAGATTTTCTAGGCCTGAAGGAACCTCAAAATGTTGTCTTCTGCATCACTGGCGGTCCCACAGTTGAACCCCTCCCCACTTCCCACCCCCCAAAAGCCGATCCTTTCCACAAACTGTGGCCTGTTCACTGAATGACCACTACAAGACGACGCCACACCTGAAACTAGTTCAGGACAAGGCAAAGGTCTTGTGCTTGGTCTGGTGGAACAGTGAGAATGTCCTCTCAGATGCAGATTTATTCATACTAACATTTTTACCTGATTTTGCCTAATTGATGAAATAATAAGGTCAAAGGTCACTTGGCACATTGAGACAATGACATCTGCAGGAAGTGGCATTGAATTTTTATGTTTCTAAAATATTTCTGAACACATGCATGTCATAATTTTTCTTCTTTTTTTAGATGTATAAATAGGTGTGAAATGTTTCCCACCAGTAACAATTGTTGCCGAGTATAAAACCTACTTTTTCACTAACATAACCAACATAAAATAATTCATAAATATCATGTGTTAGGGAGGCCCACGCATTGAAATGCATGCACTTATTTTGCAGGAAAAAAAATGTGGGATTAAACAAGTTAATGTTTAAACATGTGCAGAGGGAATACAATTGATCAATAGAGGATTAAATGAAAACAACAGTAACCTTTGTCTTCATTCCAGCAATATTCTTAAGGTAGTAACGTACCAAATACCGAAGCTGTTGTTGATTCAGACACATTGTAATAAAAGCCAAAGATTATGAAAAGTGGTATTTTTAAACGACAGGCAATCAAATCAAGACTCTTTGCTTTGTCTGTTAAGTCAAAGAAAATGATCGCAGTCTTCTATAGATTCTGGCTGAGTAAATATTAATGCTATCTTAACTAGAACTGTGCTGCTGAACAGCCATTGCTTTTATTTCCATCTCTAAAGCTTCGGCTTTAGAGATGAGGATATGTAAAGCCAAAACACATTGGACTATTAAAAACACTGTGCAAGCGCAAAAAGCAATCACATAGTACATAGTTCTGTAGTTATACACAAGGCACAGTTAATTTTCTTCTTATATGATTGCCATTCTAGGAAACCACCTAATTATGAAACCCCTTGATTGCATTCACTTCCTGTTATTAGACTGACTTTATGTGCCCAATCTTCAAGCACAAGAAATGAACACCCTTCTGCAAACAACTGTTGAATCTGGAGGATGATATTTTAGCAAAATCTTTGAGATACTAGCAGACCTGGATCAACAGCCTTTAAGCCTCAGAGTGATTTTCCTGGGCAGATAGTAGCCATGTTTCCATTCGGTTTCTGTTCAAGTATCGAATTAGTTTTTAGGCTTACTCGAGGTGGCTTTTGGCATTCGATTAAGAGTTAATGCACAAAAGTGGAGATGAAAATAAATGTGCTGAATAAGTGCTGACGTAACAAACACTCCCATCCACCGGTGTGTCTGTGCCTGAGCAGAGGCACGAAACTTGGATGAATTTCTATGTCCAAAAGGTGTGTGATTCATGCTAGTTTGCAACATCTACTTCCTGTTTATTACATTTGTAGCGTCAACATGTAATGAAATAACGTCTGAGTTATTCGCTCCAGACCAGTAGATGGACACGGCTAATTTGCATTTTCTTTTTTGCGACATTTTAAAAGTTTGTGCAAAATTCGCAGGTAGCACCTGTGTGAGCCAATGTTGACAATCCTTTCCGTTCTAATAAGAGCGGAAAGGAGACCTGAGGGAACCTAAAACAGAAGTCCAAGCTGTTTCTGATACAGCAAACAGCATCTCACCTAAAATGGAAGTACTCCCCATTCTGAGACATGATATCTGTCTATTTTACCCTCCTGTGGTTTTAGTGCGATGCTCAGGGGAAGCACGACAGATGTCGGGATCTGGCAGCGGGGGCAAAAGGGTGTTGTCCTGTCAGACCGTCAGTGCCCAAAACAACAAATGAAAAGAGAAAGTTGTAAAAGCACATGTAGGGTCAGTGCAACAAAGCCAGACTGCGCACAAAGTAAATAGCTCATGGGGTGCAAATGACCACATCTCAGTGAGGTTTAAAGCATAATGAAAAACTAATATTGATGAGTTGAAATGTGAGACTTTTAATAATTTGTGGAACAAATGCACTCTCGTTATTTGCCACACGTCTTGCTGAGTGGCAGAATCAATTTTCTCAGCAATATTTGTTACATTTAAAATGTGATAAAAATGAACTTTGGCTGTAAACCTCAAAAATGGTTGGTGTTATGAGCAATAAAGCTCTTTCAAAGCTTCAGAAGCAAATAATTTTTTTATACAACCCACCACCACAGAGACATAAAGGTTAAAGATTTTATTTTTACATGAATGCAAACCTGCTTACTTTGTGCTCTTCCATTACATACTACCCACTCAGCAAAAGCTGGTGAAGAACTTACCTGACAGGTCTGCTTGCTTTTTTTTGCATTTATGTAATGTGGTTTTCTTGAAGTTTAAACATCCCTGGAGTGAGCGACTGCCCCATGCTGGGCTACTATGTTCCTGCCCTGCAGAATTCTCCCCACATGTGGAGCGAAAGCTATTTCCGTTGGATGTGGATGTCTGTGGAGCAGTGCAATTTGACAATTCGCCTTTAAATGTCTGCAGTATTTTCACTGCGCATCGCCCATCCTAGAATGGATTAGCAGGTAATTAGTCTTCTTTATCCCTCGGTATATCTTTGTGCAGCTAATAGAGAGGGGTGAAGGAGGTATCTTGCCCACTGGCGCTGAGTTCAGGTGCGAAATTTATGACAGGGAATCTCACTTTCCACATAGATAAGCTGTGAAAACTGCTTGCCACAGTGGGCTGGAAATGATGACGTTTGCCATCTTTTTGGTAATTTTCTGTTGATTTCAAGAAGTTTTCTATTTATCTTACACAGATCAATGACACTTACGCAAATGCATTCTGTCTGCAGTCATTTGACATAAACCGTGGTAGCACGTTTCCATGTGTGCACTCGTCAGTCTTAATGTGAAATGATTTTTGTCGAGTTTATTAGGCAGAAACAACAACACTGAAGTCAACTGTGCCACTCAAGAAACGGTTGAAGGCGAAACTGGCAGCAGAAAAAATAAATAAATAAAAAAAAATAGAACCGGGTGGGAACAGCTTGTGTTTTGCAGGCAGCAGGCAGGAGGGTAAAAGCAAAGGATGAGAGCTCCGGGGTTTGATAAATGAGGCTGCATGGTGGCTGCAGTACTAAACTGCTTTCCTGCTCAGCCGCGGTGACAATGTGATTAATATTTGCTCGGCATTACGCTAATTCATCACGGCCACGTGCGAGCCAATGGGAGAATCGGCTGTCACATGGATGCCTGGTCGTAGGGAGGAGCGCAGGCTTTGGCAGCGGGAAGCGATTGTTTTATGCCAACGAAAACAAATACATAGAGGAAATCCAGACAAGGCGGAGATCTGCCAAGCACAAAATGCTAACGGACGAGTTCAAAATGGAATTTTACAGAACGGCACCCTTGGATTGATTTCACGAGTGGGTGCCTTCAAAAATCAGCTGAACTCATACATGTTTAGAAATACAAAAACTACAAAGGCACTCAAGCCGGTTTTGATCAAACATCACACAAGAGGTTCTAATCCTGAATAATAGTGGGTAAAAGTACAACAGTCTGCAGGTAGCATATCTACAAATAAAAAAAAGATAAAAATTATGTTCAATAGACATTGGCATTCTTTTTCACATTTTGATTAGTATGTATTTTCCAGGCAGATAGTGCCATTTTATATCACAATCAAGTAACTGTTTACTTCAGTTGTTAAAAAAAATGATATAAATATCAAATCTGATTGTGTCTCTGTCTCTTTAAAAAGTCCTGCTCTCTCTGAAACTCCTCCCACAGGAAGTCATCACAACATCGCTCCCCCGTTAACCCTTTAACAACGCTTTTACCAGCATTGAACTGGTCTACAGTAATGTCTACAACTCCAGGAAAATAAATACATAGAGATTGAAAAGATATTTTCTTTCAATTAAACATAAAAATGTAGTTGAAATGTGAAAAGACGTTCATATGCATATGTCCTGCTGTGTCTGATTTCAGTTGAAAAGTAGAGTCGATTAAATGAACTGATCCAGTCTGACTCTCAATCAGAGATGTAACAGAGACCAGGGGTTCCATTATTCATGATGTCTGATTCTTGATATTGTGTTACGTATAACTGAGCTACAGATCAAATGTTTTATTTCAGCTCTTTTCTAGTTCTGTTCAGGCATTTGGAAAGATATTTGTGAGGAGCAAAGAGACTTCCTAATCTTCCTGTGAGAAAAGAGTTTGATTAAAAACACAAACTTCAGATCATCCTGTATTCACAACATACAATCCTACCTGCAGCGTAACGGAGAAAACAATTAAATAAAGACATATGAGTTTGATACCAAAGAAAACATTTTTTTTTTGTAATCAGATGAAGCCCTGAAAACTGTCTACAATATAAATCCGGATGCTGGTTGACCGTCCGCCCCACCCAACGGAAAATATAATATTTTGTTTACTGAACCCCGAGGCCTGAAATAAGAGTCTTCTTGTGTGAGTGTTTTGTGAAATTGACTGATTTGTCTCCCACATTGCCATGTCAGTCAGCCCCTCTGCTGCACTGGGTTGAACGGCCCCAGCATCTGCCACTTGGCAGAGAATCTGCCGCCATGCTCTGCAGGCAGTATTAAGATGCTACTGCTGTCAAGGGAGGCTGGAAGGGAAACCAATAGCCAAAGCAGTAACTCACCCTTTAAGACCATTGCCTTGTTTAGGAAAGTAATCTACCCCCAAGCCGCTCCCTTCCTCCACACACGATACATCATTGACAAACACTGGCACAGCAGTATTCACAGCAGCCACACTCAGCCTCCACGCTGCCAAGCATCACTCAGCTTGGCCTTGCACTTTGGAATATTGAACCTCGGCCTTGAGCTAGGCCAAGAAGGGCTGTCAAAAATCAAGACGCTGTGCAGGGAATTGTCACACATGCATATGTGTGCAGCTTTATTTTAAGCGAGTCACATCCCAGCTCTGCTTCGTCGTCACTGGGAAGAGAGAGAGGCTCGGGGTGTCGTTTTCCATCATCAGCATGTTCGCTGGTGTCTTGAGTAGGGGCGAAATTTTCACCGATTTATTACTTTTACTGTATTTATGCACATTAAGAATGGAAATGCCGAACTGAGAAATGGAGGACTGAGAAAAGGATACTCTGTAAATGGGCAGTACGTGTTTTCTATAATTTTATAGCTTAATCAGTTGTTATAAAAGTGCTACGTTTATCAAATAAAGCTGACAATTAATTTGAAATTTGACTTTGTAATTTAATATGTTGAAATTGGACCTCAAAGAGGAGCTGCACTTCGAAGGTCTACCCTGGTGTTTTCCTCAGCTGAATGGTTGCCATGGGAGATTAAAGGATTTCTCAAACAGGAATCAGGAACCCTCCAGGAATGTTTTTGATGAGGGAATAACATTATGAAATGATGTAAAGCTCAGAAAAGTGCATTTTACATAACACTACAGATTAATTTATGCAGCTCGTCTCTTTCTTGACTTATCCATGAACAAATTAAAAATATATTACAGCACAGGCAAATACAGTGGAGCAATGTTTCCTGATATTTGTAGTAATAATGCAGTGAGAGAATTTATTAAACAGTGCAGGACGTTTTAGAAGTGCTTTTTTTTTAAGTATTGCGAAAAAACTGGATTTCCTTGGATTCATGCTCTGTAGATGTAAGATCTACAGAGAATATCATGAGATTTTTTAATTATATTCATTCGTTTATTATTGTTAAACCAACTGTAAAGTGTTAAATGCCAGTAGCTTTCAGGCTAGAATTATTTTTAAAATTTCTTATATAATCTTTTTATTCTGTTTTCGCGACACAATCAATTAGCAGCAGATATTAAACCACTCCTAAAATCAGTGCCGTGTGTAAGCAGTAAAATATCATGCTTTATTTTAAATTAACACACAATCTTCATTAGCATGTCACATGAGAGGCGCTTTTTTTGTTTACCAATAACGTTTCAGAAACTGAAATATGCACTTTTTGTGACATTATTAGTCCCATTAAGAGTTTCTGCTGACCAGCATCAATTAGCTGCTCCAACATGGGTTAACTGAGTTAGGACACATGTGATACCCCAAACATTTTTCTCTTGTGGCATGCAAAGCTTTATCATCTGTTTTTAAAATTATATCTGACTGAACACATAAAGCTTAATTCTTCAATAAGCTTATGTCTTAATTACGCTGATTATGTTTTTATCTACAGCAGTTTGCTGAAGCGCTCGGATTAAGTTATCATACGACCTCTTTTGATATTACTCAATCATAATTTGTTCTTTCATTTTTACTTATTAGTTTAGTTGACTCCTACCATCTTAGTGAGTTTGCTGAGTAAAGTGTTTTAGCTGCAGTTTCAATTACTTTGTTAGTAAAATCTTGAATTCTGTGTTTATTCTTAATGTGTGTGCAGAACTCGCCCTTTGAAAACATCAGTGATCGAATGAATCCTTCATTTACTGTTATTTAATGCAAAACCTCACCAGACAGATGTTCATAATACAATAACTGTTTGGCGATTATTTGCCAACGATTGCGTGGGGCCCCTTCTAAGTAATTTGATCTAAATTACTAATTTGTTTAATAATAGCATAGTTATTCATAGCCAAGCCAAACAAACAATGCGCAATTTGATCTAAAAATGTATGTTTAAAATATGAATAGCTCTATTAACGAATACAGTGATGTGCTAAGGCTTTAGTGGATAAAAAAAAAAAATAGGCATTAGCACATTTACGCCAAAAAACAGAAATGTCCAAGTTTTATTTTTTTTTCTTGCAAATTTTGAACTTATGGAGCTCTGAAATTTCTTTGTTTTTATCCAATATCCATCCATCCATCCATCCATCGTCTTCCGCTTATCCGGGGTCGGGTCGCGGGGGTAGCAGCTTCAGAAGGGAGGCC